>JBBPSC010000460.1:0-17835 GCA_038093395.1 Baorangia bicolor
TGTAAGGCCTGTAACCGTCACGGCATCTCAGCTTGGCCTTGAGACCCAGAGTCCCACCATGTTCGCGACCGGCCGTCGTACGCACATTTCTGTTGGGAACGTCTCTCGATTAACTCGACGTCGCCCGCTCTCTCTTACACACCGCTCGTCATCGCACGGTGTTCCCATCGACGTACACCCAGAAGTCGACGATGCATTAGCGAATGGCCGTCCAGTGGTAGCGCTGGAGTCCACGATAATCACTCATGGGATGCCATACCCCACCTCCTTAGAGATGGCACAATCAGTGGAGAACATCGTCAGGTCCACCGGGAGTACCCCTGCCACAATAGGCCTCATCGAGGGTCGTGTCAAAATCGGTCTTCAACCCACCGAGCTAGTGCGACTTGCGAGTCGAAGTACAGATCCTGTGAAGTTGTCCAGGAGGGATATCGCTGCTGCTATAGCATCAAAGAAAGACGGTGGTACTACGTGCAGCTCAACGTTAATATTTGCTGCACTTGCGGGCATCAAGGCATGATTCTCGATGTCATATTCAAGTGCCCTTGGCTCACCACATTATCAGATATTTGCCACTGGAGGGTGAGAAGCATACAGCGCAACTGACTTGGGCACTCATGTATCCACAGCCTTGGCGGAGTACATCGCGGGGGAGAGAAAAGTACGTGTCATCCTGTGTCTTTCTCGGGTATCGACTAAATCGAGGATCCAGCAATGGATATTTCAGCTGATTTACACGAACTTACTCGTTGTCCTGTGGGTTTGGTTTCAGCTGGAGTCAAGTCAATCCTGGACATAGGAAGGTAAGTCAAAATGTTCAGATCGTTTATCTCGAGTATTGATATTCATTCACAGGACGCTCGAGTATCTCGTGCGTTGCATAGTTAGATACCCTTTTCGGGTGTCTGCTCAAGCAGTATCTGTGTAGGAAACTCTCGGAGTACCTGTTATTTCATACGCAGAGTCAAACGACTTTCCTGCATTTTACTCCCGCAAAAGTGGTTTCAAGGTTTGTCCAAGGGTTATCAATATGATTATGATGCCAAGGCAGGCTTTACAGTCCCCATGGAGCGTTGATGACCCAGAGGCTGCTGCCAGGATTCTTTGTGAGGATATCATTTGGTCCCGCTCAACTATCTGGTAACCGTGAATCAACAGTCATACAAAGGCAGCTCGGGATGTCAAATGGTGCTCTGTTTGCTGTCCCTATCCCGGAGAAGCACGAAGCCCATAGTGCTGTGTTGCAAGAAGCCATCGAAACTGCTCTACGGGAGTCAGAGGAGACGGGCGTATCAAAGTCAGGGAAGGAGGTAACACCATGGGTTCTTAAGCGTGTTGGCGAGCTCACTAGTGGGAAGTCCTTGGAGAGCAGTAAGCGAAGTATTACATGTTTTCCTTCGTTCTACATTCATTATTGGTCATAGATGTCGCCCTAGTCCAAAACACTGCCCTCGTCGGTGAGTGACTCTCCTTAACGGACTTTTGCACCGCGATATATGCTACGACACATTAGGTGGACAAATCGCTATGGAGTATGCCAAGATTGCAAGCGAATACCAGAATGGGAAAAATGTGAGTTTCGTACCGAACCAACTCACCATCCTGATCGACGCGGCACCCAGCATTTTTACAGTGATTTCCCCACGGATTCTTCCTCACAGATCATCCAGAAATCCAAGCCGGTTGAATATGGCTCTGGGAGTGCAGCAAGAAGGGATGCAGCTCCCAGCGTTCGGAAAGCGACGGTTGTTGTCGTGGGATGCGCCGCTGTGGACATTACTTCACAAGCCGAGGTGCTTATCAGGCCTGATCAAAAGAACACTTACCCCGGGAAGGTGTCCATATCGCTGGGTGGTGTCGCTCGCAACATTGCCGAGGCAACCCACAGAGTCATGTCTGGATCAACTGGAAATGATACTGCGACCTTGCTTGTCGCCCCAATCGGCGACGATGATTTTGGCAAATTGATCAGTGCAATGACCCAGTCACTCGGAATGCGAACGGATGGACTAGCGCTCATTCAAGGCCGACAGAGCGCTGTTTGCAATCTGCTTCTTGATTCACACGGCGAACTACATTGCGGTGTTTCTGATATGGATCTTCCGCATGCTTGGGAAGCAGACCAGGTAAGCATGGCTTCCGCCGAACATCCGCGGTTTGCCATTGAGACGTCTCAGATACTTGCCATTCTCCGACATCAACGCCCTCAACTTCTTGCCCTTGACGGCAATATTTCCTCGGATGTGCTTACCACTATTGTGACAGAGAGTTTGAAGATGGATATTCAAAGTACGTTGTTTAGTTTTCAGATGTCCTTTTAATGACCTAGTTCCGTTCAGCATTCTTGTAGGTTTCGTTTATCTGCTCTCGTTATCTCTTGCCGACCAAAATCAGTGAGCCAACTTCAGTCGCCAAGGCCCTGCGTATTTTGCCTGCAATAACCGCAAACCTTGCAAGGTCCACCCGATCGGTGATATCATTCATCTCGCCGAATTTGATCGAACTTGCCCAGGTGTATCAGGATGTCCGCAACACTTCCGACCTCATGTCCCACAAGCGTTGGTGGAGCATCATTGATAGCTTTGGGCTGGGATCTCAATTCCGCACCGACTTGGCGCAGCTCGCGAAGAGACAGGTCTCAGACACGGCATCAGATCTGGGCACGTTGTCATTTATAGCCGATAGAGGCATCGTCCAAATGGCTGTCAACCTCCTACCTTTCTTCCAGCACATCGTGATTAAGTGTGGAAAGCTTGGTGTGGTGGTCGCAATGCGATCGGACCGAGCAGAAGCAAGTGCCTGGGCAGCGCAACGCAGCAACCCGCACCGTCGATATATCGTTACTCACTCTCCGAACTCGGATGAGATGGTCGTTATCCAGCACTTCCCCCCTCTACAGACAACGCAGGATATGGCATTGAACTCCACCGGAGCCGGAGATTCGCTTGTTGGAGCGTTACTAGCTGTTCTCGCTCGAGATCCTCATGCGTTCAACAATCCGTTGACTTTATCGAGGGCTTTAGATATTGCTCAGCAGGCAGCAATTCTGACTTTGCAAAGTCCGCGTGCGGTGTCACCGTTATTATCTTCGTTGAAGCCCACATAACTACACTCTGGCACTATTATCTAATTTCTAATATATCATCATTGATCCAGAGGCCCAGCTCGCACTGTACCGCGTGCTACTCGCAGTCTCTCTTTCTCGGCAAGTTGCAATTCTCTGCGGTCCTCCTTCAGCTTTTTCTCGTAATATGCCTGGGTGATTGTTAGAGCTAGAAAGATTCAGGGGATAGGGAAGGCATACTTGAGCACCATGCTTCAGGCGCGTGATGATGTTCGCAGCCTCCCCTTTGGTAAGCTTCTCCGTGGCTTCTGCAACACTTGTCCGATCCATTGCGCGTTTTCCTCTCCTCTTATTGATAAACGTCTTCTGGCTTTCTGTGGCCGAGGCTTGTCGCCACCTAGCACTCCGGAGCAAACTGTTTTCCAAGTTAGTAACTATGTAGAATATCCACACGAATCCATACCCTAAAGCTAGTGGCCCACGGAGTACCTTCTGAACTGCATAAGTATCACAGCCCTTGAGCGAGTCAGACAGCGTGTCTGCAGTCGATATCAACCGTTTCCGCATGAAAGGAGATACCTTCAACCGTCTGGCGGAAGAAACGTGCATAGTCGCCTCGGTGTATGTAGCGCGGAAGCACGCTACATTTTCGATAAGTGTTTTTAACCTCGACTTTGCGTATTGTGCATTCACCTTCACCGTCAGGATTGGGTTCAATTCGTATATAACCTTTCCCAAGGCATTCGAGGACATAGATATTAGAACCACACCCAACCCATGCGTTTGGACTCAGCCTTGAGATACGAGGTGCCCCGGAAAAGCTGTCGACCATCGCAAAGGGATCATCATAGTCAAGATAAGTAACAGAAGTCGGGTCAGGTATGGCGCTGTAGCGATCCGATTTGACCAAGATGTTGTTCAGGTTGCAAGCGCTGATAGATTCCGCTCTAGCTCTCAAGTCGGCGATGCTAGCATCTGTCTCGACGATGAACATCTGATAACCAATGAATGGGCTAAGAATACTGACCATCAACGATTTCACTAGGATCCAGGCCAAGGAGGGTTGGTATCGAGACAACACCAGAAATACGAGAGGTCGAGTCCACAAAGTCGATGATACGACAATCAACTTTTCCACTCGCAGGAGACTGTCGCATGCCTCTGCCAATCTGTAGCAAGGGGTAAAAAATCTATATAACGTAAAAGGCACTTGGAGCGTACCATTTGTGCATAAACATTTCGAGACCGTGTAGGACGGCAGATAACAACGCAATCAACGTTCGGAATGTCCACGCCTTCCGTCAAGATCGCTATCAATCGTATAGCATTCCACTGAGTCATCGACGCAGAACTTCACGCGACGTACCACAATTGACCAAAACAGGATAGCGTCCAGCCTTGAACTCTGTGATCAATGCTCGCCGCTCATTTGCTGGTGTGTTGGAGTGTAGGTGACGAGCATCAATTCCGAACTCTCGAAAAGCTTTTGTGAGTTGTCTAACATGTGCGAGATCGACGCAAAAGACCAGGGTCGACTTGCGGTCAGATGCTGCGCACGGGACGCTGAAATAAGTGAATACTGTCTATTCTGGCGTTCAGAATACGTACACGCACGGTCCAGCCATGCCTGCACGACGAGGCTATTGACAGTCTCGGTGTTGATGATGTGAGCAAGACTAGAGGCATTGAAGTCCCCTGTACTCGAGTTAAGAATGACACCTTGCAAATTGATGCTAGCTTTAACAGAGGTAAATCGCACATCACATAACCTGTAAGTCAACTTATGATTGACTACGATGCGTAGGGTACAGATAAGCTTACCATTGCTCCTTGATCATGTCAAGGAAATCGCGGTGGTAAACAATTTTCTCGAACACTGAACCAAGTGCAAGACCGTCATGACGGCCGAATGTGGCTGAGAACCCAATAATCGGGATGGAATATGGTATGGAGGGAGGCATCAAGTGTGGATCGGGATTCTTGATGTCAGCGTTAAAATGGGATAGTATTCGACGATAGCTGGCGAGTCACATTGACATCGCGTCCCTGAGTCATATAAGTAGTGCTTACGAAGGGGCTGCAGCATGGTGTGCCTCGTCTACGATGATTGCTTTCAAGTTCTCTGGTCGAAATTTCGCCAGTCGCTGTGGCTGGAGTAGCGTCTGGTACGTCGCCACGGTCCTGTAGTATACATCTTACTAGTGGGGAAATACATAATCATACCCGGGACTCACACATCTGCTCGCCCGCTTGCTCGATGGTTGACGCCTTGTTCGAGCTCGACTTTCCAGTGAGGGTGTGTTTGTTTTGCTTGAGTGGCCGCTTGACGTGCAAGCTCGACGCTATTGACAATGACCAAGGAACCAGAGGCTTGAGACGGTTCCGGAGAAGGGATTTGGGAAAGCAGTATAGTGAAAATTGCTGTTTTGCCTGCACCTGTGGGTAGGGAGACACCGATGCGAGTGGTGCCATCACGGAGCGCGGCATGACATGCATCCAGGCAGGATTGCTGGTATGGCCGTAAGACGAATTGCGCAGACTCGGCGAAGCCACGCCGCCAGTTGCTACATTTCACTGAGCAGGTTTGAAAGCATCTCATGGAGATAGCACTGAAAGATCGAGGACACTACCAAGTTGGTGGAGCTCTGGTCCTCCGGCACAAGAAATAAATAGGCGAGGATGAGACAAGCAGTGATCCAATTCCTGTACGCGGTCCATGGAAAAGCTCTCAAGCCTCGTTCCAACTGATTATTGGCGGGGAACATTCTCTACATTCGCAGAAATCCCACTAGTGAGAGCATGTAAAACTGTCCATATACTCGTATGCCAATGCCAGAGGAATAGGGGAATAAAAACAAGTCTAGGGAGATATGTAGTGACGCAGGACAAAGGAGAGGACAGAGCCAAGGCCCAGAGGACATGCAACATAACCATCTAACCAGATCCACCAGAGTAAACCTTGCCAAACATGATCTGTTGAAGCTTGTCGTATAACGACAAAACACCAGCACCAGCAACACCACGAAGAATGTTGGCACCAGCACCCTTGAACAATGATTTGGTACCCTCCTTGGCAATGATTTGCGACCCAGCATCAAACATCGACTTGTAGTGAACACCAGCGCCGGAAGTCATCATCATACGACGACTGGAGAGCAAGTCAGAAACACGTGAGTCGATCAAGGAGGGCCACCAACCGGATAGTATCGAGGGGATACGATGCAAGACCGGCACCAATTGTAACACCCCAACCAAGCATGAAAGACGCGAAGAACGATCCCTCAAGGGCACCCACAAGGACAACAGGCTCTGCAGGGCGTCATCAACACTAATCAACCAAGCGTAAACAAGTGACATACTGAGCGAATCATAGACCCCGAAATAGAGACCACGGTAGACAATGATACCAACCACCGAGGGGACAAAGCCACGGTAGAGACCGGCAATACCATCAGATGCGAGCGTCTTCTTGTAGACATCGACAAGACCGTTGAACTGACGGGCTCCACCACCCTTCGCGGACTTGGCATCGTTGGCAAGTCGGGTACGAGCGTAATCGAGAGAGTACACGAAGAGAAGCGATGAGGCGCCGGCCGCACCACCAGAAGCGACGTTACCACCGAACCATTTCCAGTACCCGTCCGCCTTCTTGAAGCCGAATAGTGACTTGAAGTAGTCCTCTGCAGGTCACTGATTAAAAACTGAAGAAAGCACAGAGAATTGGCATACTGAAGGCAAAGTTCAAAGCTTGCGTAGGGAAGTAACGGATCACGTTCGCGGTGTTTCCACGCCATAGCGATACGAGACCCTCTTCCTTGTAGGTGCGAGTGAAAGCATCGGTGACACCCTTGTATGGTGTGGCAAGGCGACCTTGCTTGATCTGAAAGCCAAATGAGCCCGATGAAGGGAAGAGTATAGGCGACGCACCATCTCATCCTGGTTTTGCACCAACAACTTAATTCGCTCAATGGGTGCGGCTGAGGTCTTAGCGACGGCCTACACAACGGATAGTGAGGATGAGGTCAGACGGAAAAGGTAGCAAAGGATGCGTACGGCTGAGACACCACCCATGAGGAAATCAACTGTGGAGAGAGTGTGAGGCGGAGGACCACGAAGAAGAAAGAGAGAAACGGACTCATGAAATCCTGAGGAGACTTGCTCTTTTTCGCGTCGGCCATTTTTTAAGAAGCTGAGTGGTGAAGGATGAAGATGGAGGATGAGAGAAGACCGGAAAAGTTTCGCGTTTTTGACAGTCTGCGGGATTTTCCGGAACGTCGACACTCTCACGCTCTTGACCGATGGACCGGCCTGACCGGACCCACCAATCGCATGCGACCACGTGACGATAATTGTATGACATTTGAGCAACGCCAATTACTAGTAATACTACACAGTATTATACGTAAGGTGTGGGTTACCATACTGCTATCATACATCCTTGTTCATTCCTCTCATCCGACTACGGCCAAACGCCAGAACGCGGCACAGATCCACTGGGATAATTATAATTCCCATCGTATTGCTCATACCCGCTGTGGTGATTCTCTCCCGCTCCAGTTGCCCCGACCGGCGAGATATATCTCCCACCTGCTTGAGCTACATACGTTGTTGGAGGGAGACGCAACGGGGGCAACTGCGGTCCAGCGTACGCTGTCTGGGGAAGCTGCCCCGCAGCCCCACAATGGATGGACAGTCGTGTAGCACCACCTACAGGGGAGATAGGCGGAAGTGTACCAGGAGCCGATTGCGGGTTGGTGGTGACGGCATCCACCCGCGACTTCTTCCAGATCTGTTCTGTGGGCGAGGGTGCGCCTGACGGTGCTTTCCGCTTCTCTACCGAGGGCCGTAGAGGTTCCGGCTGTGGCTGCGATGAGGACTGTGATCTCGGTTGTTCATCCTCAGAGTCAGCGGTAAGGTCGATTACATCTTCTTGGTGAGATTCTTGTGCAACTGGCACCGTACGTAGAGGAATTGGTTGGGGAACCGAACTCGACCCAACGCTGTGCGAAATAGACAGTTCGCGTTTGACTCGGCCTTCGTCCTCGTCGTCTGAATCTAAAACAAGTATCTCAACTTGTTTCTTCGCGTGAGCTTTCGCAACCGCTTCTTCATCTACAGATGCGGGCGAGGATTCACGAGGCAGTGAATACTGATGCGACGCAATGACGGGATGGGTTGCCCGCCATTCGGGAGATGCAAACTTGTCATCACTGGTATGCCATTGACCATCGTTCTCGACCACCACATCATCGACATCTTCTGAAGTTTCCTTCAGAATTTGGTCAAAGTACCTGAAAAAAAAAAAAATAGGCAGCATTAGAAGGGGTGATCATCCGGCAATACAAACGCGTACCCATCAATAATTAGATCATCGGGATTGAGAACCTTCTCGCACACCGGACAAAGCCAAGTAGTCGTTTGCTCCATACAAGAAAACCACGATGTCGCATCAAAGCACTGTGGGTGAACACATAGCGTCGACCTACACGGTGTCTGAACTCGCATGAAGCTCAGCTGTGAAAAATAAATGGATTATTTATAACGGCTCTTGTTGATTCAACGTACCGGGCACTTCAAGGACATCTTCTGTGGACCCGCAACTATTTCGTCGTCTTCGTTCGACGACTTGAGCACTATTACAAGAGATAAGTTTGGTTAACAGAAAAAGGAAGAGTGGCCCACTCTTCGCTAGAACATCTTGGATACTGCGATATTTGCCTTTCTTCAACCTATCCACCAGTTGCTCAACTGTGGTCACTTCGACAAGGATTACTGTTATGTAGAATTTCTTTCGGCATATCAGCAGGCGATCTGGTCTTCTGTACAACTGCTTACTTTGGGCTGAACGGGTTGCTGGCTATTCACGTATACCATTTCAACGCGGTTTTGACCGTTCATGCGCACCATTCTGCCAAGATCAGCTGGTGGCGCAGTGCCAGGCTTCTTCTTGAGCCCCTTCAAATTAGCCTGGAGTGCCGTTCCATTCACTCGCACTTCACACGTCGGTGGGAATTCAACGGGACAAGGGCCGGCAGGTGGCCTGAAAACCGTTGGGTTCGGGCTATAAAAGGTAGAAGTAGTGCAATACAACCGAAGCTGATACTTGGTGCTGCGTATGGTAATGAGGGTGCGCTAGTTCGATGCCACTTGTCAACATACCTGGTAGAACTCAGCTTCATGGTTTGTTCGCTGTTGAGAGTGAAGGTGAGGCTTTGTTGCTTCCGATCAGTCGAGCTTGTCGACTCTGTTTGGTGATCAGTGGGGTGAAAGACGCGACGAGTGTGAACTGAACCTGGACACTCTGCAATTCCAGACACCGACTGATCAATGCGGAAGAAAGGGGATGGTTTGAAACGCATAGCTAAAAGCTGCTCAGTGAAAGTGGTGTGAAGACGGGATCATATCTTACCAAGTTTGGATACACCTGCAACTGCTGCAGCGCTTACCGGCGGGGGTGGTGCCCGCGGTGGCGCATATGGATCGTAACGGCCAGTCGAGGTCGCAGGGAATATCGTCGTAGAACTATATGATGCAGGGGCCATTGTCTGAATGGGCTGGACTCCCGCAGAGCCTGTTGACCGAGTTTGAGAATACCTAGAAAGATACGTGGGCTATCAACAACATGCTCACGGCGAGAAGAATAAGATTTCCTGTGGTAGGGGAAACCGCTTAACAATATGATGCCACACGTCCGATGGGTGCATACGGGCTTGGGCGGGCAAAAGTATCCTGGACTCACACTCCAGATGTACGGACCTGATAGAGGATGGCTTGAGCTTTGGTCCATTTCTCTATGTTATTCGACTGTCTCCAAGCGTCCATTTGATGGACGATTCTATCAATCAAATCCTGCTTCTTTCCAGACTTGACAAAAACAGTTTGACACTGATCATTGAAGCCGGCCAAGATTTGCTTGAGTTTATCGACAGTATTATGCTTGACAGTATGGCGCAGATTCTAGGAGGGATTAAATGACGCGGGATACACGACGACTGCAGCTTACTTCAAAGTCAGTCCAGGCATTGTTTGCTGCCATCAGATTGAAATATTACAGCGAACGACCAGAGGCGAACACGACCACAAGGGTGGGTGACAGACAACTCGAAGAACTTGCGCCTTTTCGCAAGGTGACCAGCCTTTACTTTCAGGCGTCACTGTACAAAATACACAAGCGTAAACAAAATCTGTAGATACTTGGTCACGTGTAGATAATCTTGCTTCCTGACCGTCACCATGTCCGACGATGGGTACGACAAGCTCTCAAAGGAAGAGAGAGAAGCCAGGGACAAGGCTGACAGGGAGCGTGAAGCTTCCGAGCAGGCTGGTAGGATGAGCCTCAATGGATCCGTAATTGTATCTGATGATGGTGAACGCCCACTGTGACTTAGCTCTTCCATATACCTGGACGCAGGAGTTAGGCGAAGTAGATATCGTCATTCCCGTGCCAAAGGGGACGCGCGCCAGGGAACTTGCAGTTACCATTCAGAAGAAGAAGCTCAGCGTTGGGCTTAAAGGGAAAGATAAGATTTTGGATGGTGAGTTCTGCAAGGAAGTAAAAGTCGAGGATAGCACTTGGACATTGGGTAAGAGACCTTATGTCGCTTGGACCTTACATCTTACCATCGTCACAGAGGATCAAGAGTCCATCCTGATTCATCTTGAAAAAGTCAACAAACAACAGTGGTGGGAGAACGTTCTGACCCATCACCCGAAGATCGACACTCGGAAGATTCAGCCTGAGAATAGTAAGTTGAGCGATCTTGACGGTGAGACCAGGTAGGTGGTATGAACGCGCTTGTCATACCGAAAGTTGACGCTCTTGCAGGGGGATGGTCGAGAAGATGATGGTATGATTTACGTTGGAAGGTTCCTACCCCGTCTAATGCTCGTATTGTCAAGTTTGACAATCAACAGAAGGTATTCTCGCATCCGTTGTTGTTCGACGCACAGGCTCAGCCGATTTCTTGTAGCAAATGGGCAAGCCCACTTCGGAGGAGTTAAAGAAGATGGAGGTGCGAACATTCATGTCTATGGTTATCAAGTCTCTTCACTATTTTGCTTCCCCAGGCACTCCAGAAGTTCCAAGCCGCTCATCCGGAGTTAGACTTTTCCAACGCAAAGATCTCATAATTGGGGTTTATGGAAAGGGGTAATCCTCTACACACACGTAGAGGACCTTATGCGCACAGACCCAGAGCTTACGACCTATGGGTATTCAAACGCAAAACGAGGTTTAAAACTTAGTCTACTGTGCTCGTCCAGATCCATATTCGCCCATTGACTCCCAGTGCCATAATTGACAACCCATGACTGCCGAATGCGACAGCCTGCAGACTGTATTCAGCTCTCGGGATGACAATATCCTGTCCCACGAGAGGCGGCGAAAGGACAATCGTCTGAGATACTATCGGGGCAACGACATGCTCTTCGTCATCTGCTTCTTCATCCAGATGCAAGCGGCTCAGATTGGTAATCTCATCTCCATCATTTTCGTCAAGTGGAAATGAGGGCCGTTGTCGCGGTTGAAAATTCGCTACATTGTGAAGTCGTATTCGATCAGGGAGCGTGACGGCGATCACGTAGTTATTCCTGAGGGTGTATGCGATGTGAAGATGACGCGTAAGTTGGGATATGGGTGCAACCGATAATAATTTGAATGAAGCTTGTGGAAATAATATTTCAGGATTTAGTGACCATGCCTAGAATAAAAACGCTCACAGCTTTCCTGATAATCCTGCAGAGAAATTTCAGTATTCACAGCTAACGATGATGCAGATCGTACCGATGCACAACCCCTCATCACCTTGGATGGCTTCTGCTGGTTCGGTGGGAAGAAGCGATCAAAACCAAGCCAGCGCCAGATCGCGATTGTTCCGTCCGCAAGGTATACGTTCTCCTTCTGCCCGCTGTGACGCATCAAAGCTGGCGCGCTGTGTGTCGTGAGGACGTCTAGGCTCAACCTATTTAGGAGATCGACACGGTGCTCTTCTTCTAACTGGGGTGCCAATGACTTACCAATTTACTGACATGATCCTCGCCTGATGGATGCGCGTTGAGCTGAAGAGGGGCTTATCCTCGCGAGCCATCTCCTCGTAGGACATCTTTGGTAAACACCAGATTTTGACAGCCCTGTCGAGCTAAAATGAAATTTTAGATGGATAGATCGTCGAGGAATATTAACGCACTCCACAGGTTGCCAGTAACGGATAGGTGGGGTGAAATGACTGAGCTGTGGTGAGCCAAGACATTTCAGTCTTCGAATATCACCTACGGCATTTAATACTGCAGCATTATGCCCACCAGATGGCCCGCCACACAGGATGGCCACACAGCGACCGATCCCAACGCCTTCGGGTTCACTTGATTGCAAACCGTGTGGAGCGCCACCCAGACTAGGCGACGTGGAGGGCGGCCAGTGTGGGTTATTGGGAGAGTCGCGCGGTGTCATCGTCAGATCATACAGTCTTGCTGAAAAGTCCCTCGAACACGTGCAAATTAGATATGGGAAAGAAGGATGGACCACAATCGCAGTAATTTCCTGGCCTGGTTGGTCAAAGAACGCAAACTGTTTCGCGAACCCACTCAGCATCTTACCCCGCCGTGACCCCTAAGCTTCCCGACAATGTTCTTTTGTTTAGCGTCGAGTACGTAGAGTATACGGCCTCGCGAGCACACTATCAAAGGGTCGAGAGGGGCTTCGTTTGATAAGGCCCATGCCACGGCACGAAATGGATCCTATGAGGATAGGGTGTCAACTGAGTCATTGTCAAAAATCACCGAATACAAACTTGGCTGCCGTCCTGAGTTACTTTCACGCAAAAGCCATTGCTTGGGTGGCTGGGAGAGACAACCGCGACAGCGTCAGATCCACCAACAATCATGGTGCCTGACCAATGGTCTGTCATCATCCTCCAACCCTCTTTTAACTCGGGCTTATCCATCTCTCCGGCCCATAGGGTTTGTAGAGATAGTGCATCCCAAGGGAAATGAGTGATCGAGTGAGCTGAACCTAGAAAAGTAAGCTACTCCAGCATGGTAGGTTCAGCCCGATGCTACTGCAGAAAATGCAGGGGATACAGACATCGAGGGTCTTGCTGAGCCTGAACGGATGGGAGGACTCCTCAGCGAGGGACATTGATGATGGTCTGCAGTACAGTAGTACTTAGTAGCGGCGGTCAACCAAAAATGGAAAGAGGGCATGTTACAACCAAACTAGAGTCTGAACTTTCTTCATCACTCACATGACCACCCGAGCACCACCGGAGCCCGTTCAGGATGTATACGAACCCAAACCACCGTTGTCTCGCGCGACCACGGCGGGTCTTCAGGCAGGTGCAGTGGGGGCATTCGTCAGCGCAGTGCAGAATGCGCTGGCCTCGCACTCGGCTGGTGCTGCTGGTTTCTTGACCCGCACCGGAGGCTCTATTGGAACCTTCGGTGAGTCGCCTCAACATCTCCGCCTTTCATATTTTGTGGACCGTGCTTGAACAGCTGCAATGGGCGCTGCCTTTGCGTTCACCGAGGCGGTGGTCGCAAATCAGCGAGAGACTGACGATGCACTCAACGGGCTTGCTGGCGGATGTGCAGCTGGATTCTTGGCGGGTATTCGAAGTACGTTTCACCATGCGTAGCGATCTATTTCCATGTCTCACGCATTCTTTCTCATAGCACGCTCCCTACCTATAGCTGTCGGCTCCTGTGCAGTTGTTGGTGGGGCCATGGCTACCTTCGACTATGCAGGCCAAATAGTTGGGGACACAGAAGATAAGAAGGAAGAGAAGCGAAAGAAGTTTTTCAAGACTCGACCAATATTTCACAAACCCACTCTTGATCAATCTTCTGCTCCATCTTCAATAGAGTGAAAGTGATGTATCATCCCAAAACAGCATTCAAATAGACCACTACATTTGTCTGATCATGATATTTCGACGGCGTCAGGGTTGCTTCAATTCCAAGATATCTCAAAGTACAAGAACAATGTAATGGACGGGGCAACCCTGGTACACCGAGTTACTAGTCTAGTCCCCAGCACGCTCGTTCACCAACTCCTCGATACGGGCATACACCTGCTTCTCGTGGGCTGCATAATAATCAGGCCACGAACTGGCAGACATACATTGTCGCTGTAACGCAATCGTTTAGGTGAAAGGCTCAAAGTACAATAACAATACATACATGTTTCTCCAGCTCTTGCCACACGCGCTCGTCGTCGTCGTCGTCACCTCCCCCCGAGGCAAAAAATTGAGTGATCACGTCAAAATCTTGCTGTTCCAGGTCCTCTTGAGATGGATGGCTTGAATTTAACGAAATATCACCGCTCCCCTCGGCGGTGCCCAAGATACGTCCATTGAAGGCCATACCGTCATTCACGAACCCTTGAGATGAATTCTGGTTTGCAACTTCATTGACACGTTTCCGCTTCGCGATGTTCGCCCGCTTCCTAACATCTTCTAGTGCACTCTTCAGTTTCTTGTCGATGTGAGCTCCCCACGATGCGAAGGTGTGATGAGGCATCTAAATCGGGAACGTGAACTGAGTACACCTAGATCATAGGCTACACTTACTTTTTTGTGTTGTTTGTGTACCAAAGCAGTGTTGGAAATAGTGGGATCACGAGTCAGGTGATGCTTAGCAAGGTGAAGGAAGTATTCATCCTCCACTTCAGTGAACAGATATTTCCCATTTTTCATCAGTCGGCGGGTTTCTGCAGGAGGAGGCGTCGGGGAACGTGATGTCGTGGAATCCTCCCCTTCCTCGGCGGTAAGTTTAGACGGCGCGGACTTTGGTGCCCTCTTCAATTTATTGCCCGTCAAAGACTTCGAAGGAGTCCCCCTCGACTTCTTACCCTCGCCGGTGGCCGGAGAAGATTTAGGCTTTACTACTTTGGTATGATGGAATAACGCCTCTGGAGTCTCGACCTTGATAGAGAAAGCATTCTGACGGCCACGTCTTGAAGCTTTAACTTTCGCGACAGATTCCAGAACATAGTCCATTTCATCTAGCAGAGCACCTTCTTCGACGCAGTCCGCCACAAAGGCAGCCAAGATTGGAGACTTGCCTAGAGCAATGGCTTCGTTGAGAAGGCCTTGAAAGGTATCAGAACGAGCGAACAAGATCAAATAGTTGGCATCCGCAATATTGTTGACAATCTTTCCTTTGTTTTTCTATAAAACCGTCCGTCAAGTTTTCCATGAGAAATGCTATCTAAACACACCTTGATGTTTGTGACCACGGTGTGCCGACCATGAAGATCTACTTGTACGAAGAACCGCAATGGCTGCCCAGACCCAGACAAGAAAATTTCTCCATGCTTTTTACGCGCAACGATATGTCGAGGTCGTGTAGGTGGAGAAGCAGAGGAATGTGTCGAATACGAACCGTCAGAAGTTTCCATGAGTTCATCAACCTCGGAATGTTCGGAAGAGTCTGTAGAGATTGCTTTCTCTTTGGCTTTACGCAACCGCTTCGGAGGTGGATTAGTGGGCTTGACAGCGGGCGGGCGCTTGCGAGATATCGACGGAGTTAATATTTCATCTGGTGGACGACGAGAGGGTTTGATACGAGATTTCCGTGTCATGGAACGATCCTCGGAAGCTTCTGTACCAGACCCGTGCTTCCGGGAAGAGGTAGCAGTATCCCTGAGAAGGTGGTCCTGAGAGCTGGACAAAGACGCGTCGACTCCGGGAGATTCAAATCCCTCGATCGCTTGAAAGATGGAGGTTGAAGATGTAGGTTCGGGAGTGGCTGGCGGTTGCGCGGAGAACGTGGAGGTATTAGAATTAGTTGGTGGTTGTGAAACGGGCAATTGATTCTGGCCAAACCAACTAGACTGATCCATGTGTCGCACGACCTCCATTATAGTCATTATGGTCGCAAGATTCGGAGTCTGAAGGTTCACACCATTGATGGAAGCCGTGTTCGGCGTCATCTGCATCATCGAGGATTGAACAGAAGACAACGAAGTATGGGGTACGCTGGGAGCGTGGATTATTCGTGGTTGAGAAGAAGGAAAGCCAGTATGCGGAAATGGTTGAGTTGGCATCACTTGGGGCTGAGGAGGAAAAGCTTGTTGGGTAGCAAATGGTGCGTACGCGTATGTATTCTGAGATTGGGGTGGTTGCATGAATAAGGTAGACTGGAGATAGGGTAATGGTTGTGTGGCTGGTGGGGGTGGTGGACTTTGTGGTGGTATGTCGTTGTGGGTGTCCGCCATCGGTTCTTCTGAAAGGGTTGTGCCAACCACGGCTGGCTGTGCTATTGGAGGTCCTGGTGGTGGCAGTCCCGTGACGTGTGGTGCTGATGTACTGGGCTCCGATCGGGTGATGTCTAAGTGTTCAGCGACGGTGTTCTCGGATCGTTGAGACTTGGGATCCACTGGAGTAACTCTGGGTGTTGGTAGTGGACTTCTTGTAGCGTGTATCAGTGGACAGCGTTGTGAACGAATTCGGCGACTGACTTTGTTACGAGTGCCTCTACTTCTTCGAGTTCGTCCTCGTCCACTACAACGCCATCAATGGTAACGGGTTTCCCGTCGTCTATTGTCATTGCGCCTCCCCAACTATCGGCTTCGAGCAAAGGCCGACCAACATTTATGGATGCCCGGGTCCAAGTGTGTTCAAGTACCACCTTGCTTGCGTCATGACCCCAGGTGCGGATGAGGCGTTTGCCGCTCTCGGTTGTAGAGTCAACTAGGATGATAGCCGCCTCCTTGGCGTTGCTCACGACGAGTGCACCCGAGCTCTAGATGGAAACGATGGAAACGGGGACGCGGGATAGCCATAACAAGATTGGCATACCTTCAACGTTCTGACAAGTTTGGGACGACCCTCGAGCTCCACAGCCTGCAAATTGATTTTCAACGGGTTACCCTGAGCATTGACCAGTATGCCCCGGTGCTGAACGCTGGATTGTGTTGACGACAACTCCGAGAGTTCCATGTTGGATCCGGTCACTGTGCAAGCACGCACTCGACGATACGCCGCATATTCTGGTCCAATCACACGTGACCTGGCCCCTGTAATCCATCCACAGCGACTTAGTACGGTACAGCTTCGGGTCAAACATTCATTGTCAAACATTTTATTGCATGGACACTATCATGGCATAACAGGAAGACAAAAGTATAACATGATGATGCCGAAGGAATATATAATGGGTCTTCACCGATAACTTGAGAATGGATGAGCAAACGAGCTGGAAACGCACAAAGTGGACACACCTCTTCTGCCTACGGGCACGGGCACCAGCACCACCAAACTTCTTCGGCTCCATCCGTCTAGGATCCGCAATCAGCAACGTACGGTCGTACGCAACCAATTTTTTCTTCAATTCCATGGCGCTGTAAGCATCGATGTACTTGGAGTAGTATGCAACGACGGCTTTTGCGATAGCCTGACGGATGGCATACACCTGCGAGGTGTGTCCTCCACCCTTGACACGCACTCGGATGTCGAGAGGTGCAAAGGACTCCTCTCCCGCAACGAGAACTGGCTCGTAGATCTTGAAACGGAGTATTTCAGGCTGGACAAGGTTGATGGGGGAACCATTGATACGGATGAGGCCACGGCCCTCCTTTGCATGGGCTACCGCAGTAGCGGTCTGCAAAACACGTCGGGTAAGTGGATTTGTCGCTCATGATTGCCTGCACACCAGTGCGAACCTTCTTTTTACCGAAAGTTTGAACGGCCTTTGGTGTCGACATTTTGTGTTGATGGAGGAAACTGCAAAGGTTGGGATCTGCAATGAGTGAGATCAGCTTTGTTCGATAGAGC
>JBBPSC010000461.1:0-17832 GCA_038093395.1 Baorangia bicolor
TTGTGAATTGGCGGTAAGACGGTAACCTGGGTTGTCGTCGAAGTCCTTTGCAAGCAAGCCTGGCCTTGACGTCGTTGTTGGCGATGTGGGCTACTTGCCCGGGCGTGAGATCTAGTTGAGCGTGGCGGACACCAACTGGAAGCTTGGACTGGTCTGTCACTTTTCCCACGCCACGGACACGATGGACGACGCACGTTTGGACGCTGAACGCCGCTGTACTCGCCCTACTCCGTCCACCATTGAAACGAGTTTCAAAAGCAGCTCTATTTCCAGCAGTCCCTGGTTTGAGATACCACTCGTGTGTGGTTCCTAACCCTTCTTCACCACTGCCATTATGCACGTCTTCCTCATCCCACTCTTATAGCGCCCGAGCCTGTGCATTTGCACCAATCCGCCTCTGTTCCGCACATGTATAATATGGTAAACGTTTCGGGTGGTAAGTGGACCATGCTTGAATATTTCACCGAGTGGACGAGTCCACATTACCTTGGGCCGTCGTGAGTGCAATGAATGCTATCGAGTTTACAATGAAGTCCAATCCCTACTTGACACCTCATAATCCAAACAGTACGATGTCTCGTGTTTTCCCCTTTGTCTTCGCGACACCGTGGGCCCTGAACAATCAATCAATCTGTGTTTGCGGCTACAAATATCTCAAGCAGTGTGGTCCAGGTGGTGCCACCTATTCACCGGCAATGAGGGGGGTTTCTATTCACGGGCCAGTGTGAAATTGATGAGGACTTGGTCTCCGCGGACCACTTGCAGGACTGCGTGGGTTTGTGGCTGTTTTGGGTTGCTCCCAATGCGAGCCATCATACCCGCCATCGACGGGCTTCCACAGTGGAGTATGATTGGACACGAATGATACTTATGAAACATCTGTCGATTGAGATTTATCAAATGTTATTTGGCAGGGTGCTCACTCGCTCCTTCTGGTTTGTGCTAGCCGTAAAGGCCGTCCTCCTTCGCATCTCAGGCCTCGGGATTGATGTGCGCTGCGGCGCCGCCTATATCTGTCAGACTATTTATCAGGCAGTAACTCCAATTATCGGCCTTGGATCATTACCGCATCTTTGCCACATGCGTGGTCGGAACTTTGTGTGCTGTAACTTGCCGCAGGAGCCTCAAGGCCGTATTACGAAGTCCTGGACTTCAGGGAAATGGTAACGTGGTGGTACTTCCGAAGCTTTGGTACCATCTAAGCAGGATCAATGAAGTATTGTTTGAATGCATCGCTCGCTCGCCTCCCGTCATGCTATCCGCGCCGCGCCGCGCGTTAGGCACGGATCCAAAAGTGGGAAGCTGTGGACTGGCGTGCGAGGTAGTGGTATTGGCACCACTCGTGTCCACCCCCATTTGCGGTCAAGGTAGTCTTAGTACGTTTCTGTGCCACATCCACGACTGACTCCCTATTTCTCTAATTGAGCCTGAAAGACCCTAATTTGAACTGTTTTTTTACGGGGAAATCGCGACCTGGATATTCTGGGGAAGGCTGCGGTTCACCGGGTCGCCACACATTATCCGCTTCGGCACGCACCCTTGACGTGGAGTTCCAGCCTGGCCCGCGGTAGCCTGACGAAAGGCTGGCCTATTACCTCCTATGATACTTTCGGACTGTTGACTTGGCGATTAACAGGACCCACGGACACCCATTTGTAACCAATTCGTAGTTGTGGAAGGCCAAGCTACTACTCAAACTTGAGCTATATTTTGATCCGAGAAAAGAGCCACGCGAAAACTCTAGACATGGCCGCTGGGCCTTTCAAATCTCAAGTGCGATTCTTGCGGATGAATTTCTATTTTTCACCACGACGGGATTCTTCCGGACTGCCAAAAACCGTATGACGAGATCAGACAAATGGGGATTCGGCGCACCCAAGAGGTTGAGAGAATGGCCAAGTTCGCCGAGTCGATTCACAGTCCGAGTATGACGCCCAATCAGATATTGTCATCAAAATACTCAACGTGTATAACGTCCGTCCTTTCTATGTCCTGCTCTCTTTGATCCATGCGAAGCGTTCCTGTACTCATAGCGCGGTTGGGTGACGTTGCCTGTACCCTCAACCAGAACGGGGTGTTGCACACGCATCTCATGGCGGATGACCGGCGAGTTGCCACCGCACCTAGTACCTGCCACATTGATTGCATAGCCAACGCTTTTCTTTGACTATCAAGGTTGTGACTAGAAGGTGGCGTACTCAGGGTATGCTCTATCCACCCCTAGATACCCCTGGAAAATACATCCGACCGGACCGCCCATTGCTGCCAGCAATTCGGTCACTAGATTGATACACAAAGGAATCGATAACTTCCCCGTATGGAAATGTCGCCGTTAGATGTGAGCCTGATGAAGGGTTCGCCCTTGGTTATCTATAGAGGTGTATGTGCAATTTGTGGCTATATGGCAGGCACGCGCTTATGCCTTTCCTGTCTTTCCTATCGATGCGATAACCAAGTCTGCCTCTCAGACGTGAGAGGCAAGTAGCAGCTGCTTCGATGACCTTGATGTTCGATGCGGTCGACCAGTTAGCTGCGCGGCCATAACTATACTTGCTATCGTTTTACTTATTTGCTTTCGTTTCGGCAATGGAACACGTCTCACCGCGCTCCCCCGCCTGTCGGTGACCGGACCTTGGCTTGACCCTCAGATGCAAGGCATCGAATTATTGGCTCATTCAGGCGCATCCATACCAGGGTACTTGGTGTGCCACATGTCGTAGTACCACGTGATCGCGGCAAGTAGGTTCTGTTAACAGAAAGGGTGAAGACGTGAAACGAGCATGGAGACGCTGACAACCTACGAAATTTAAAAAACTCCGATGCTGTTACTGGACTTGATTACTATCACACTGATCTGGTGCTCACTTCCATTTTTTCCCCGTGGAATAAAGATCGTCACTGCTTTGGTGGGATGTCAAAGCCACATCGTGCCCATGGGTCGAATGAGGGTAGAATCTTTGATGAAAAGATCAATACAAGGGTTGGTAATTTAGATTTGCGAGTCTCGATGCAGGAAATTTAATCTCAGAGACCGGGTATGGGCTTGCCAGCCATATCATCGCCGAACGGGTATTATCGTGATGCGGCGGCAGCGGTTGCAGTCACAGCAGCGAGGGAATTCAACAGCATTTTACTTACGGGAAGGCATGCTAATGCGGGCACCTGGGTTGCCAACATTCGTGCGAGAAACGCAGAGCGGTATTGTCCGAACCTGAAGCCCAGCCTTTGAACCTTCGCTAACCGGATCTTGGAAAGTCAGTACCGTAGGATCGCACGTTTTGGAAAGCTGAGTCCACTCCACGGCCCACGGGTCAGCTTCTTCACTCGTTGGGATCTGGCAAGGCAAGGTTTTGGGACGGGATCGATCTGTGAACAATACGTCATGTCTCCCCACACACACGGCGACTCTGTGGTTCAAAGGGACAATGTCACAATTGATGAGGTTTCGGGCTAGGGTCAGATTGAGAGAATTTCACGCGGCGGACTTGAGATAGACAATCGAACGGGACAGGATGGATAGGAAAATGATACGCTCGGGATGGGCCTTAGCACGAGACATGATGGAGTGCAAGCGCAGATTCGGATGTGTCATTACGAGACAGTTTTCTATGTGGCGTTACTGGCGTGCAGGCCATGCGAGTGGATGATCAAAATGAGAATGAATTAGTTGAACCGGTTCATTGACAGAATGGGGTTCAGGACACTGTCTAGGCCGAGGGACAGTGCCGTTGCTGTGGCACTATACTAGTGAAGGCTCCTAAACTACTACTACCGAAGACGCCTAAAACAAGCTGATTTGTATGCAGAAGGTACGTTGAACGGAGCGGGTTGAGGGACCACCAGCATCGGGGTTTACGTGTGAGCAAGGACAAGCCATGAAACCTTGGATGAAAAAGCCACAGCCCATTGGTATCGTAGCGCGGAAATAAAGACTTGCGCGCGCTCGCGCGGGGTCAGAAAGGCACGCGCTCGGGTGTTGCAAATAAAGCGGGGTCGCCGGAGGGTGAAGAAGTTGAAGAACAACCGCATGAGACAATGGACTCCCTTTCGTATGTATGCGGATAAGGAAGTGTGGGCGTGAGCAGCATGAACCGGTATCGGTAGTGGGTGGTCACATCGCGTGAATGGTCTGATTCTGGACGCGTCAAAAAGACGCGTCCCGTCACGCGTTGGTCACTCCGCTTTATTCATTCTTGTGTCGTACTAAAATAGTTTCGGATGATGATCAATATAAATAATAATATAATAAATCGAGACATGGAATACCACCGAAGGCGTCTCAGCCAGCCAAGTATATGAATGGAATTTCATCGAGGACGCCGTGGCCGAGTCGGTCAGCAGGGATAAGATATCAACCGATTGCGGAAGGAAATCGAGAGGGGTACCTTGGTGAATACGAGGTGCTTAGGCAGTTGGGCGCAGCACTGTCAGTTGTGCATCTTGGCTGACTCAGACCTGCGGGAGAACGTTGGATATTTTTCAAAAAAAAATAAGGAAGGGGGGAAATTTCCAAGGAGGTAAATTGAATGCTGAAAGGGGGAGGACAAGCTTTACAAAGGAAGACATGTGGCAGCGTCGCCTTCCACCACGGTCAAGTTGCCTGCCTCAGCTAGGGGGGGTGGCGAGGGGTGGGCCCAAAGTGGGTAGTCACGTGGTGGGATGGGGTTAGCAAGACCAAGATAGGCAGGAGGATAAGGGAAAGGCTATGGGGAATCCCTGGAAAGTCCCCTGTGCCGAGAGTGCCGAAGGGGATTTGAAGAGGGGATTTGACGGACGATTTGGTAAAATCAAACGAAAGGCTGACGGGCAAGTCAATCTGAGAAAAAAAAATGTCAAAGATCTGCTAAGTATGCAAGCAGTTTGCGCGTACGAAGCGGGTGTCCGGGAGGCGCTGTTGAGTTTGCACGATTTCTTCCAATTCGACTACCAACCCTTACCGTACCATCGCGGCTGCTGCCAACTTCGCACATCCCCTGTGTATATATTTTTTTTCGTCTCTAAGCGGAGAATGCCATCCACGTCCGCAATTTTTACTCCTCCTTCAAATCCTTTCAGACACCTCCTTTTTTATAAAATGATCATGGCATCCTCCTTCCACCGTCCCCTCCTGCGCTCGCCAACGAGTCTACCATGGCTCTCTACACACCCCCCTCACTGCCACGCACACCTTCCATCCACTGTCCAAATCGCACATCTCTCCCCTCCCTCCCCTCAGAGCTCCTCGCACCCTGGTCCGCCGCCTGCAGACATTCCAGACCGACCGGTCTCCCCACACCCCCCATGTCCGCCGCCTTGCCAAGGCTGCAGCCGAACTCGCGCGTCACGTCCTTGCCTCCGATAGCCCACTTCGATCGTCAGTTGTCTACCATGCATCCAGGTCCGTCCTCTTACCGTGTCGCGTCAGACATCGCGTTCTCACCTTGCTTTCCCAGTCACGCCACCTCAATCCCGCAACGCGTCCAATTGGTCCAGGTCAGCCCCCCGCCCGACCCACCACCCCTCTCCCGACATGCTCGACGACGTGTTGCAGCAGGAGCCAATATCACCTCGCGACGCGTCGCATTTTATCGACTGGTTCGATATCTCCCTGAAGCGGCCAGCCAGTTTCGTGGCAGAAAAGACATGCGAGATGGTCTGTTATTTGTGGTTTTCCTCCTCTGTGCCTTCGAGCGCACGTCCGCGGTCCCAAATCCCCTCTCCCCCCTATTCGCCCGAAACACCCTCGTCCTCTTCGCCCTTGCAGTTCAATCCCTCTCCAACATTTGTGCAATTCATGCAAAAGTTGCTCGAGACGACCCAAGTCAGCCAGTCCGTCATCGTCCTTTCGCTCCATTATATTTGGTGTCTCAAGGAGCGCAACCGTTTCACCGCCGGTCTCCCGGGAAGTGAGTTCCGGATAGCAGTGGCTGCCTTGATGATGGCAAACAAGTTTTTGGATGAGTAGGTCCCATGTCTCTTTCCGTCCTTGGTAGCTCGTTCTAACAGTATTCTAGTAACACATACACCAACAAGACTTGGTCAGAGGTGTCTGGAATCGACTTGAGCGAGATCAACCGCATGGAGAGAGAGTTCCTCATGGGTGTCGACTTCTCCCTTTACGTCTCGGGCAAAAAGTACGAGTCTTGGCTCAACTTGCTCAAAGGTCTCGTTTTGGCAAAGGAATCCGAGAGTCAGAAATGGCGGAGGTCGCGTACACGCCATCGCAACGGTCGCCGGCTGCAACCCGCTGCTTCTACCCCTGCCATGCGCACCACCAGGTCGAGGTGTCACTCAACCTATCGAGCCCGCTCTACGTCGCCTATACAATACATTCATCCACCCTTCTCGACGAATGTTATGAGCCGGCCGCATCTGCATGTCAATCCACCACCGTCGCCTTCTCCGAACCCTGGCTCGAAGCGTTCAGCCGCAGACGCGTTTTCGCCAACGTCAACATCTTTCAATGAGCTGCCGCCGTTGAAACGCCCCACTGGGATGACGTTGCATATTCCAGAAAATGGCTTCTCAGCCGGTCCCAGCTCTGCCTCTCCACTCGAACCGTTGCAATCCTTTGCCAAGATGTCCCTTTCAGCTTCGGCTTCATCTCCACACAACGCCCGCATTGCCTCGTCCGTCCAGCCACCCCCTGCCGTGCATGAGAATAGACCCCAGACATTGGTAGCTGCGTATCGCGTAGATCGACCCATGAACGTGCCACAGGTACGTTGCTTTCCATCCGTGTGTGCGAAATCCTCACTTCGCTTCCCCAGAATCTTTATTATTATTCTTTGGCTGGGTCATCTACCGATACAGAAGCAGAACAAGAACGGGTCCAGAGAAAGGCTCGTCTGCGGCGTTTCCAACCTCCTCCATTGACGACTTCGTATCCACCTCCACCGCCATATATGCCCATTGATATCCAGTCAGCTTCTGTGAGCCCACATGAAAGCTACTTGAATGTCCGACAGGCACGGTTGCCGCACATCAAGGATGCAATCTGGTCACGAAAGCTCCCCCAAGTGCCCCCTTACATCTCCCCGGCAGAAAGATCCTTGCAGCTCCCGCCTTTGAGGGAAAACGTGGTTCCCTCTGCCCCGTTTGCTAATGCCGGTCCGCCGGGCGTGCACTTTTACGCCTCATCCAGCCAACGGGGATCACCCGTGTATCTTTATAATTGGTCTTATGGCAGATAGTTCTGATCCTATCTTCGTTTTAATGCATGATATTATTGTTGCATTATCATTCCGACGCCCACTTCCCTATCTAATCCTTCACTACATTGGCGGTTACGAGCATTCGATTCATCCTAGCATAGATTCAGTCACCTGCATTGTACCCATTCTGTTGCATCGTTCACACGCATTTCATCCCGATGATGATACATTACGCTATTTCTTAACTACTGTACAAAAGTTGCCTTGCTGGCCTGTGATTTTGACTGACGGCTTTTGTGTGACCGAGAGAAGGGACTAAATTTGGTTCTGAAATTTGGACAGTTGTATTGTATCAATCAAATATGTCCTCTCCGAGGTTAGGGGCGCGATATTTGGAACTGACTGCATCGCGTTCCCCCGCTTCTGATATTATGAGGGTACACCTGGCTGTCGGGATCCGCGGTATGGACGCGAGGTACCGAGCTTGAATCCGACGTAACCTCGTTGCAAACACAGGTGGCGTGCGCTTGCTTTTTGTTCCTCGACTCACGCCAGCATTTGCAAGGACCACACGATGCTGCACCCCATTTAGACTCGCAATTGCCGCATGACGAAGCGTCGTCAATCGAACGACGAATCGTATGCACAGGATATAGAACTCGGGTACCCACCCATTCAAACCTTGAGCCTGGGATAAGTACTGAGCTAGCGCCATTCTCGGAATCTTTGCTGTTGCGGGGTTTTTATCGTGCCATCCCCATCGGTTCATCACGGTCAACTCAGTTGCTCCCTGCTCCTGCCATATATCACGGGGGGCGCGAACCGATCTAGAAGGTGAAGATGACATGCACAATGTAACACCAATTCACTTCATATTTCTTCGGCGTGATCCTTTTCGGCAGCTGACAGCTTCATGTGCTTGATCATGATGACTGTACACGACGGGTGCTCCAGAGCTGACCGAGCCGGTCGCACTAGTATTTGACATGCTTGCGGAGTGTGGAACTCGAGTACCCGATGTGACATCCACCTCCGATCATTCTAGTTGATCATCGTTTCTCACCTCGCCGAGCAACGCGGAATAGGCTGTGGAATTTGTTCTTGTTCGGGAGATGTTGGACGCCTCAAATGCTTGCGTGAAGAAATATCCGGAGAGTAATCCCGTAACTGGAGCATGGACACGGTTTCACAACACAAGGACCGATACGATCTGAATAGTCACCACTCACGAACACCACAGAAGATCGCTTTATTTCTGTTGAAACCCATGAACCTCGTGCCCATTAATGCTGGCGGGCGTGAGGCAGGGCATTTTCAACATTTCAGCAACCATCAAACGTGGGTCAGAGTTCATAACTTTACCTCCTGTTAACCCCGATGTTAGTCCAGCAAATACGCCATCTCTGCGAGCTTCCTGTGGACAGCGCTCATGAGCGGGAAATCGTATGGAGCTGTGTCTGGCGAACGCTGACCCTGATGGCGAGGTTACGGAGATCTCCTTCTTTTGCTGAAGACTGTTGTTCCGACATTCCGTCTCTTCTTGAAGCGGGCTGATGAGGTGGAAGTAGAACAATAAGTAAAAAGGGATATTAATCGATTAGATTATTTATTTATTTATTGGTGCCAAGGCTGGGTTCCGAAGGCCGCTGCGAACGCGACTGCTAAGTTAGGTTCACCCCGCGACTTGCGTGTTGCCCTCCACCGATTCGGCACTCCCGTAAAGAATCGACATGTCTCCGGGCAGAAAGCAACGACACGGCACTAATTTGCAAACTGTATACGACCAGATTCAAGGCAAGTTCTTCCCCTTATCAACCCGTTCCACGCGCAGATGGAAATTTTTCGGCGCGGCACCCCTAGAATTATTGATCAAGATCAAACCTAAGCTCAACGATATCCAGTCCGATGACGATGATGCACATGTGGTTAAGGACCTTCATCATATTACATCATTAGCCCAGTCTTTTTCCGAGCAGCGGCCCAAGTCGAGCAAAAAAAGCCATCTTGCCGATGCGCTTGATCAGGAAGGTCTGTACCGGTGTCTACGTCGCAGCCTCTCATGGGCAAACGTTGTCCTCAATTTGTCAAAGGTGTAAACCTCTGGAACGCCTCCGGCCTATTCCGTCAAGGTTCCGATGGTAACTGTCGTCCGATCATTGCAGCGCGTAGGGAATTTGGAGTTGTCCAGGACGGTGTGTTGTCTAACCCTGCCATCAGTACGCCTTGCGGGTTTCCGTTTGATGGAGGCTGGTCTGGAAGCGAAACCCACCATCGAAGGTTCGTTCCTACGCTCGCAAAGTTTGTGCCCCCTCTACCCCCAATTACAGCCTTGCTGCATGTGCTCCAGATAGCTTGCAAGACAGGGATAACGCTGTCAGGTACGTTATAGTAAGATGGTACGACAGTCAGTGACCTTCTGTACCGCGGACGTAGAGGTCGGAAATAACGAATCGGCCGCTTGCGTTCTAGCGTGCGCAGCGAAGGTTATTATATCTTCCTCCGCGTTCTCGTCGGCTCTTACTAGTTCGCGCCCAGTATGAGGAAGCACTGAGAAACACCGACGATCCTGAGGGCCAACATTTGCACGCCAAGGCACGCGTTACCATTGTCTATTTCTCCAGCAGAATGGAAGCTGTAAGGCTGTTGGATTGTTTGGGTGTGGCAGCACTGATATTTATAGTAATTTTGGCACACAGGCCTGGAGGGAAAAGAATGAAGGACTTGCGACGTTTATGGCTGACAAGATTACTGGTTCGAATCCCCAGCATGACCAAATCTGTAAAGCGGCGTGGCTTATCCTTTTGCGCACAGAAAATGATAGACAACTGGCGTTGCTCTCCATCCGTGACGTAAGTGTGCGATATTTCCCCAGCGTGGCTCACATGTCACCGTCCCTCCTAGCGAGAAGTGCTGGTGGCCAAGTTGCTTGGTATCGGTAAATCGATATTACGCGCCTGTACGCAGAGCGGGAAACCATTTTCGGATGGGAATAAAACACACGATGCCTTGCGATGGTTGAAAAAGGGGTTCCAAGTCATCGATCCGTTGGATTGTTCGGCCACGCCCGAACTATTGGAGCTCAAGGTCCGTCTTCCGATACGCATCGATTAAGGATCGTTCGATACCGAAGCATATCTGCCCAGCGATCCGTTCTCAGGAGCTTGGGTAAGATGTGGATATGACTGAATGTGGAACCCTACCATAACTTATTACCTACCGGCATCCCTTAGCTCGTGGATACTTCCTGGCGTCATCACATGACCCGGAAAACCTGGTACGAGCGGAGGCTGCGCTTGAAGAAGTTATTGCGACCATGGACACTTCTGTAGAACCCGTAAGGGACCAATTTCCCGCAACACCCCATCCGTGATTTTCACACGTTATCCCCAGGCAAGCTCCGAGCAACAGCAACTCCGCTGGATGAAGTTGGCTGTGGTGAAGCGGCGAAAAGCTGGAGATACCGTGGTTCTTCGCAGTGAGTTCAATCTTCCCTATTGTATACAGCCCTCTTTAGCTGATGTGTATCGCAATTTAATTACGTGCCATCATAGCTCTAGAGTCAATAGTCGACAACATGACCTTTTCTGAGAGAGACCTTACTGAGTCAGCCTGCACATGTGTTTTATCTTGTTTGCTGACATTCGTTCTAAAAGCATGCTCCAAGAACTACGAACCCTTTCCCACCATCAGTATGTCATATTCCGGCTGCCTCATTTGACTTTATCAGTCCACATCTTATCCCACAGCAATCTAGTGACTGCCGCAACAAGGACTTGTCTACGCAAAGCGATAGCTTGCTCTGCCAGTATTCCTTCTATCGAGAAGCTTCTCGTCTTCCTGTTGTTTCATTGTTCAAAAGGCGATGATCACGCCAAAGCGCTGAAAGATCTTGAAGATTCATTCCAAGGCAATTATCTTTCCCAGATAATCCCAAGAGCGAACAGATTTAGTGACAGAGATCCGGCCCCGGTTTTCTACTTTAGAAATTTGCGCATCTGATATTGAGCTCTCTAAGCCTGGCGCGAGCGTGTGTCTCACCGTAGGTCGCAACACCCGCGCGCCATGCCGTTGTTTAAGGTTTCCTTTTCAGCTAATATGGCAATACGGCGACCGCCATTACCATGCCTCACGCTGGGCAGAAGCAGCTGATTGGTTCATGTGTGGGACTCACACTCTCTTCTCTAGCATAGGCGCTTCCTCACTTTCAAAATGCTTTCGGAAAGCTGCGGTGTGTCAACTTCAACAAAAGGAGTATGCTCGAGCGATGGCCACGATCAGGCATTGTCCCCAAAATGGCGCGACTACCCGTTATGTGGCGTTTTTGATTGCGGTCCGTCAAGGTACGTGCGCGGCGTGCCGGTTAGTGTGGCATGTCGGTTGTTGACGGATTGTTCAGGTCTTGAAGATGATGGTAACTTGCGGCCTTTACCCTCGTTGCATGCTGTAGCTCACAAGTACCGATGCTCAGCAACCAGAGCAGTCAAGGAAATGGTCGAGGCCCCCGATTTTGATCGTCGAATGCTCCTTCTGGCCTGTAGACTTTCACATGATTCTGACATGAAAGGCCTGCTACTATCTGTGCTTATCCATCTGTTGGACACGCTAAATTTCCGCGAGAACGTGGATACCGTGACGGAGTCCATGACACTGATCAGGTGCATTGTCAGGCTAACTCTCAAACTCCTCGGAGAGCCTGGCGCAAACGTGTAAGTTGTCAGGCTTTTCTTGTTATCTTGGGCGTTCACCCTACTAGACGTTCCCTTGTGAGAACCTTGCTCGATTACTTCAAACATGGTCCGTGGGCGTGCTGCACAACCCTCCTTACTATAACATTTCATCTTAGCCAAGTCACTTGTTGAGTCCGTGACTCACGAAAATGCTACGATGGTGATCCGGGATATTTCATGGCTTTGGCGTACGGCATACAATTGTGCAATAGAAGGCTGTTCCAATTGGGAGAACCAAGGGGAGCAAGTATCCGAAGCATTTGACATTGCAAGGGAGGTTGGTATTTCCATGGGTGACCGTCTATGCCCTTATTAATCGTAAACAGCTTCTCGAACTGTATATCTCCAGAAGCGTCACGGAGATGGAACCTAGCGCCTACACGTATATAGCGAACGCGTCCTTTGCTGCGACCTCGGGCCGAGGTATAAGCACCCCCTTTTTAGCCTTATTCCTTTTCGCTCATCAGACCCCAAGTGATCCTGGCACGTGAACGCACGTCACAAGACAATGTTCCGACCGTAAGTTATTCGATGATATCTCCTCGTGAGTTGACCGTCCTGTAGGGCAAATCCGCGGAAACGCTCTTGACGGAAATCAAGGGCTGCAGGACCAGAGTATCCGACGTACTCCCAAAGGTACCTGCTGATAGTCGACCACAAATTCACTCCTTTTTGCATGTATTGCGTGTTTTCGCGGTTGAGACGGCTTCGCGACTTGAAGATTGGGAATATGTCTTGGCTACGATCAAAGTGGGTCCTATAACCGCAGAGACCGGAATGGAGCCTTATTCTCAAGCACAGGAGGCGACATGCACGGACGACCAAACTCTCATCACGTTTGAAGCCTTCTGCGATATCTTGGTCAGCTCTCTGGAAATCAGGTGACTTCGTAAATTGATTTCCATTGACAGTGGGAGAACAAGGCCTGTCCAGTTAACGGCACGGACGGTTCACTGATACCGAATGTTCTCATGTGTTGCTAACAGTTCACCCCCTTAGTGCTATACGAAGCCCTTGAAGTATGCACCCCGTACTTGTTCTCCCGATCAGTAAAGCTGATTCTTTCTCAGGGCATACTCCGTGCGTGCCTGACGAATTGCCACTTGTCCCTGGAAAAGTTTTCGCGGTGGCTACGATCAATATGCACCATTCTGCTGTCGCAAGGCACTGTGGCTGACCGATCAAAGGCAATTCAGTACATGGAACAGGCTAATGCTGTCTTAGAAGAGCACGGGCACCTTGTAGAAAACGGGAATCCCGTCAGTGCCTCATTTCGATAGGCCATTTTGTACTGGCGATCTATACTGACGATCTCGTCAACTGTGAAAAGCTCTACCCAGTAGATGAACGTCTTTGGCTCCTCACCACAGCCTACAACACGGGCGTAGAATGCTTGCAGTTTGTGATCCAACCGTTTTGGGTTCGGCTGATGTTGAACAAGGTTCCTGTAGCGCTTCCTTGGCGGACGAAGCGAAGCGATGGTTTGAGTGCTCTACCGTCCTGTGTCGATTTGTTCCAGATGGCAGGCTACGTGCGGAAAAGGTATGTCCGACGACGACGACGAAACACACTCACAATGCAGCGCCGCCTCGGCTGTTCTCAGATATCCAAAGCTTACACCGATTTACTGACGCGATACACCGGTCGACGCACTCATTCTCCCGCTTGATGACCTTTCGTGTCGGTGGTTGCCACCTTTTTCCCGTATCACTCGCTGCATGTCGCTCGTGTCCGTTGTATTTTTTTTTTGCTGCAATGCAATCTTTGTATCATCATTGCTCCCCATAGTTTCTGAGCTGGTACAACAATACACGTCCACGATTGTTTCCTATAACGAGGTATTCGCTCCCGGTAGAAAAATCTATCGCAGTGACGTGGCCCAGAGGGGTACTCGTCGTCGGCCAATTTCCAAAGGCGGTAAGAGACGGGAGGTGGATCTATCGATTCCCGACGTGAATGCCTGAGGAAAAGGAACTCGGGAAAAAGCAACGTACCAAGCGCATTTGATCCTTTTTGACATTGCTTGCCAACGCGAGCAACTGTGAGTCGTGATTGTAGCTTAGGCAGGAAATGTTCGTCGTCAGGTTTCCCAACGTTTTCAGCGGCTTTGGCTTTGAAGCTTCCGGCGACACTGTGCGATCTGCACTGTACACGTTGACGAGGCCGGTGTTGGATCTGAAAGGCGATGCCCGTCAGTCTCACCGTCTTCGGGGGAGAAAAAAAAAAGGAAACCTACCCTATGGCGAGGTAACCGCCTCGCTGATCGCCTCCCATGATGCGGCTTCCAAAACCACCCTCGTCCTGCCACCGCTTGACACACTTTCGCTGACCGACGTCCCAGACGTAAACCTGGGAGTCCTCCGTGAGGCTGAGCAACTCGCTCCGACCTCCCCCCCCTCGCGACCACCACAGAGAGCGGATCGCCGCATTCGCCTTGAGTCCGGCGACGACCTGAGCTGCGCCAGACCGCCAATCGACGAGGTGGATGTGTCCACGACGGCCTGCGACGGCGAGGACGTCCCCGGTGGGACTGAAGGCGCAGGTGTCCATGCTCCCATCTTGGTTGGCGCCGAATGTGGTTCCCCATAAGCCACGCGGCGAACGATGGGAGGTACCAGATTGGAGGTCATAGGTATAATAAAAGGGACGGGGACCGGTGAGCAGGATAGAGGAACCGCTGGGGTGGAACATGGCGTTTGTCAGTGGGAGGGAAGGTATATGGAGCGTTTGTGCGTGCGGGTTGGTCAAGCCATCGACCTAGCGGAGAGCATGTTATGTGAAAAATGAGGCTCGGCGTACAAAGAACGAGACGTACGTGAAAAAGGCGTAGACGTCTATCCGCGCTTGCGGTGAACAGGACAGGGACCTGTGGGGACGGATGGAACTGGAGGGATTTTATTTCCCCTTCGGCGGGTGCGGCCTGGTTCGCATCGCGCAGACGGTCGACGGATATGATTCCTGGCGTCAACACTTTTGGCTTCTTCCCGCCTGATATTCCTCCCGTCGAAGCGAGAAGATCTGGGATGACATCCTCTACCTCGTCCTCTGACTCTGACCTGGATGTGGATCGCCGACGCTTGGGATGCAATTTTTTGCGCGCTTTCGATGCCCACTCTGGGGTCGGGTTGATTTGTTCGTATTGCCTCCGCAACCTGCGTTCGTATTCTCGTCCGCCGACGGTGTCTTCTGCAGGTGCATCTCGAAGTTTCCGCAAGCGGGTGTGTGAAGTGAGAGATACCTGTATATTGGCGTCGTCTGGATCCACCCAAGCAGGTGCCTTGCGAGTTTCTGGTCGAAGGGTATTTCCAAGAGACGTTTCCTGACCGTGCTCAGTCACTGTGGCAGCACCATCCAGTGTCTCCTGTTCATGAGGAAGAGGTTCTTCCTCCGCTGCACTATCGGCGATACTGTCATTCTCGTTAAACGCACCGAGCCTCTCATCTGAAGCAGATGCCTTAATCGATGATGATCCGGCATTATCATCAATGAAAAACAGCTTGAGACCACGCACGTCTCAGCAAACATATGGATCAGTTCATCGAAAGAGGTCACATACATCTGAGTCAAGCATGCTCTCCAACTCCTTCAAATTTGCCCCTGCAGTTCCATCTTCGACATCGGAAATGACGACTACATTAACATCGTCTCCTTGTCGTTCGTCCTTGCTTTTCTCGGACGGCACGTAGGGAACGCCGAACAGCATGCTTTCCAGACGTCGCTCTTCATCGTCCTTGTTCGTATCATCGACGAACGTGCGGCTACCGAGTGGCTGGATGTCATCTCCCTTGGAGGTCTTTTGTCGTTTGCGAGACTGCTTCCCCATCGTGTTAAGGACGTTGTACGCTTCAATGCACTTTGGTGAGTGCAACACTAGTGGCTGTGCAAAAATTAGGCCTCTTTCGTGCAACTTTCACGAGTACATTTTTGTCGTATGCCATGAATCGATCTGTATCACAGTTCGACTCAATGACTCCTGCAATCCTATTCACTTTTTTCTTTTTTCCGGAGCGAGAGTGAATAGGTACGAACCTGACGTGATTCCGAGTCGACCACAAGGTATGGTGACTCCTTGTATGGTGTCGCGTCAGTTATTTCCAACAGACATCTTCGAAAGTTGAAACGTTGACTTGTGTGTGTCCGTCAAACTACATATTTCACAGCACGACCTAAGGTGAGACTGATTCTCAGCACCTTGCCGAAGAACGTGGCTTCAGCTACATAGATCTGCGATTCCTAGCGGAAGTCTAGTCACTCAGTGGGCCATTCCGACATGATGCTACAGAAGGACTTGATATCTGAAACCATGTGGTCATGTTATCCCCCCGCTTCCTAGCATGAGGGTGGTACTATTGGGTGCCATTTGTTCCGAATCTAGCTTTCAATTCCCGGAGAACCCGTCGGAATCTGACACGCTAACACCGCGCAGCTTCGGCGAGTCAACTCTAAGTTGAACACAGATAGTATTGTTCCATACACGCCCCGACGAGAGGAACGACTGCCAGCTCCAAACCTTTCCGGGCATCACTATATATTCTTAGCTGATAATAATGCAATGCGCGAAGCTCAATGTGATTCAGAGAACATGCTGGAGAAGATATGCACTAGATTATCGCATACACGCCGGTCGTGTCCTGCCCGTCCGCTTCAACCGCATGGACCCGGAACTTGAACATTCATTGATACATGGGGGTGTCAACGAAGGTACACCGTGCACTTGCAAATTGCTAGACGGAGGCGCTGGAGGTGTTTCAGAGTCACTTCTGCACGTGCAACGCTGTTATGAATGGCACGCGAAGAGGAAGGTTGGTGGCCACTGGCAAATGATTTCAAGCTGGGTGAAGGGCTCATCCGACACGCAATTGCATGCGACGAGTTAGGTGGGTCAGTTAGCCGTCAATTGGCGTTGTCGTGGGTTGATGTCCGGTTTCTTTAATACAAAAAGTCAGCGGTTGAGCATCCAAAGTTTCACGCGCCCTGTCGTAAGATGCGAGATTTGTGAGAACAAGGCAACTTGGCCGTGCTCGAACGATTTTGATGGCCAGTCTCGGTGACCTGGGCGGCCTGAAGGCTGAGAAGTAGTCAGAGATGGTATTTGACCAGCCTTACTTCCCTCTGATATGATTATGATCCGTTGGTGACTACAAAATTCACAGACACTGCGAGCTGATTGCCGCCGATCAGACGAACGAGCAGTCTAGTCATCACTGAGGATGAATATTTGCGGGACTAGTAGTAGTCATGTGATGGTTGACCCATCATCACCCCGGACGTCTGGTAAATTGCCAGCGTCGGGGCCCGATGACAAAGTGTACGATGGATGCCGCCATCGCCCAAGTGTTTAGGTGGTGTGATGATTTTTGCGTCTTTGCAATCACGTATTAGTCTGCCATTCCGAGGGAGGGAAAATTCCCCAAGTGATTTCACGAACCAAAGTGATTCATCTTAATTTATTATTGCTTACCGAGCCAGACTAGCCCATTGGAGTCCTAATCACGACTTTCCCTTGCGCCGTGCGGTCTTACAACGTTCCCCATCAGTGGAATCTTTTTAGATACGGAACTCCGGTACTTACTCTTCGGCGGATTTCTCAGCAAGGTTATCGCGCTTGACGCCCGTGGGTGGTCGTCGCACAAGTCCAAGAGTGCTCGACCGAACATCGCACAACAAGATACGATCGCGTCGCAGTTGGTCAGGCTGTTGACCGCTGTTTACTCAGGCCACCACTTCATCGCCAACGGTCTCCTCGACCGTCCTCCTAGTACGATCTCACACTCGGCCTGTTCTGTGTGCAAGCCTTGTGTAGAGTATCGAACCATTTCGTGCGTTCATGCCTCTTCTATACATTCTTCCCGTGTCACTGATTTCTCTTCCCAGTGTCATCATACTCTGTCCCTTCAGCCGAATCAGCCCACTCCTGTCCCATTTTCTCTTTGGGGCCCAGTGCTCCAGTCTTGGATTCTTTTCTTGTAAAA
>JBBPSC010000462.1:0-17790 GCA_038093395.1 Baorangia bicolor
GAAAGCAGATAGAGTATGGAATGAGATACTAGCCATCGGAATCGAAATCAACGTCAGGCAGACACAACTGTCCCAGGCCCAAGTCAGGAAGTCGCGCCATTTTGACAAGCAGACTGAGTCCCTGGTCACCAGCACCTGAACCCGGGCTATTGAGGAGCTCCCAGGTGTAATCGTCTATTTCTTCTGCTACACGACCCCAAGTAGTCTTAATAGCGCCGGGGTGATTGAAAGATGCCATAATGAAGCAGAGTGGCGAACCTATGGTGTTGAATCGTCAATGCATCGCCCCATGGCTGGACGATCGCCTACATAAGCCAGATATCTCCTGTTCACGACCAAGATACGGTGATCGAGTCTCAGGGAAGAGCTTTGGCGTGTCCTGGATAAGGTCTGGAAGGACGTCGCCCATATTATACAAGCGTCGACACGAAGGACAGACACGACCGGTGGCTCGACTCTTGTTGTACCACAGGATCTGTATAGATATCGGTACCTGTGACCGACTCCAACAGACAGACGTACTATAGCTGTTTCCTCGGGTAGGACAGTGCATAGCATTTGTAGGATCTCTTCTTGAGCAAACTCTGCGCACAATGCATCATCCGAGGCGGGAGGCTGAGCAAAGTAAGACGAGAGAAAGGCACGCGTATCGCGGACGCGAGGCCCGTTACCAGGATCGTATATATTGGGGGTAGTGATGACAACCCCGTCGTTACATGGATGAGGAGGGTCGTGAGGATATTCGTGAGGATGAGGATCGTCGATGGACTCGTCAAGGTCGTGAAGTTGCCATGGTGGTTCCAGGAGAGTTGGGGTGGGTGGTGGGACGTGTTGATCTTGGGAGGGCCTCTTGTCTCGCCTGGTGTGTTGCTTCTTCTTTCTTCTGTTGTTACATGGCCCAGGCATGATGTCGAGAGGGGATGAACGTGTCACGCGTGACGGGACGCGTGTGTGACATTGAATTTGCGCATGTTTGCATCGGTGACCGAAAAAATAGCCGAGGGGGGTTTCTTGATCGATTTTATGTGACTCGGAATAGAAAAACTGACTAGGCTGATCACGATCTATCCGGTCAAGATTACAGGCCTGTTGCGATACACCGCGACTGTTCGCCTTCTCTGGCGTTGTAAAATATTTGTACGTCAAGTATCACACAACATGGCTAATACCATAGAACTCGCCCAGGCATGTCTCTCGCTCTATTTCTCTTATGAGACATTCATTTGTGTCCAGACAGGAAAGCGAGATTACCTGCAGTCTCTGGAAAAGAAATACCAAGCTCGATGGCAGGAGGAGCGTCTCTTCGAGACCACCGCTCCCTCACAGCACGAACTCAGTGGTCTCTCCCCAGAACAGATCAAGGAGAAATACCCAAAGTGGTTTGGAAACTTTCCCTACCCCTACATGAATGGCTCTTTGCATCTTGGCCATGCTTTCACCATCTCAAAGGTCGAGTTTGCTGCCGGATACCAACGCATGCTCGGAAAGCGCGTCTTGTTCCCTCATGGTCTACATGCAACCGGGATGCCAATCAAGGTGGGTCTACATCGCAACTACACCGATCAGATGACCCACTCAGGGCTTACCTCCATCAGGCAGCATCGGACAAAATCATCCGTGAGATGGAACTCTTCGGTGAAAACTTTGAGCGATACGATCCCAATACGGAAGAGGGGACTCCCAAGGTGACCGAGAACGGCCCTGCTCCTCCAACTGCACAGGTTGGAAAAGCGGCCAAGGGGAAAGTGGCTGCCAAATCCACGGGTCTGACCTATCAATTCCAAATCATGGAATCCATTGGCGTGCCCCGCAAAGAGATCAAAAAGTTTGCTGATCCTTATTATTGGCTGTCCTACTTTCCACCCATCTGCAAAGTGTGTTTCACAACGCAAATCACTTTTTCTTTGACGCCTTATTTTACCTTAGGATGATAACAACGCTATGGGTACCAGGATAGACTGGCGTCGCTCTTTCCTGACCACCGATATCAACCCCTACTATGACTCCTTCGTCCGATGGCAGATGAACAAGCTGCACGGACTTGGTAAAATCAAGTTTGGTGAACGATATACCATCTACAGTCCCAAAGACGGCCAGCCATGCATGGACCACGATCGATCTGATGGAGAAGGTGTTGGCCCACAGGAGTACGTTGCCGTCAAAATGGAAGTGGTCGAATGGAGCCCTGCAGCCAAGGCAGCCGTTGAGGGTAAAGTTGGAGGAAGAACAGTGTACTTGGTCCCTGCCACCCTGCGTCCGGAGACAATGTACGATTCGTCAGGCTCACATCCCCAGATTTGTATTCGCTAACGCTTTTCGGTTGCAGGTATGGTCAAACCAACTGTTTCGTCGGTCCATCTTTGAAGTATGGTGTTTTTGCCATCAACGACAATGATGCATTCCTCGTGTCATATCGAGCAGCGCGTAATATGGCCTTCCAAGGCCTCTCTCCCTCACGCGGGGAAGTTGTGCAGTTGTTGGAGATCGATGGTGCAAGCATTGTTGGGACAAAGGTCAAGGCCCCTTTTGGCATCATCCCCGAAGTATATGTACTACCGATGGAGAGCGTCAAAGCAACCAAGGCATGACGATCTCATCCATACCGTCTTTGTAGTGACACTCAAGGTATATATGACAGGGAACTGGCGTTGTCACCTCCGTACCATCCGACTCACCTGACGATTACACGACGACGGAAGAACTGCGTAAAAAGGCCGAGTACTACAAAGTGGATCCTAAATGGCTGGACTTCACACCCGTTCCTGTCCTCAAGACTGCCAAATACGGGGACCTCACTGCCGTCGCGGTTTGCAAAGAACTGAAGATCCAATCACCCAAAGACGCCAAGGGGCTCGCGGATGCAAAGGAGATCGCGTACAAAGAGGGTTTCTACGGTGGTACCATGGTCATTGGTGACTTCAAAGGGGAATCGGTCCAGGATGCCAAACCAAAGGTTCGAGCGCAGCTGATGGAAAGAGGATTGGCTGTCGCCTACGCGGAGCCTGAGAACCCGGTCGTGTCGCGTAGTGCAGATGAGTGTGTCGTTGCCTTGATGGACCAGTGGTACATGGACTACGGTGAACCAGCTTGGAGAGCGCAGACCGAGAAGTGTGTTCTTTCTTTCGACTCGTGTGTCTGTTGCATTGACCTTTTGCATTTCTTCTCTTCAGACTTTTGGCGAGGATGGACACTTGGACGGTGGAAACCCGTAATTTGTTTGAATCAACCTTGGCCTGGCTGAACCAATGGGCCTGCGCGCGCACGTATGGCTTGGGATCAAAGTTGCCCTGGGATCCCCAGTTCATGGTTGAAAGCTTGAGTGATTCGACAATCTACATGGCCTACTACACTGTCGCCCATCTGCTCCAAGGTACGCCCCACACCACCCTGCCTCTGCTGGGTCTGGTCTGATCAACTGCCTGGATCGATACAGGCGGCGATGTCACCGGACACACCGTCGGCCCTCTTGGCGTGACAGCTGAACAAATGACCGACGAAGCTTGGGAATACATGTTCTGCAACGGTCCTTGGCCTAATCCGGAGCCCTTCCCGAGAGAGAAAGCCGACGCGATGAAGCATGAATTCAACTACTTTTACCCCTTTGACATGCGTTCGTCCGGCAAGGACCTGGTACAAAACAACCTGACCTTCCTACTGTACAACCATGTTGCCATCTTCCCAGAAGACAAGTTACCTAGGGGCATCCGCACGAACGGCCACTTGATGATCAATGGACAAAAGATGTCAAAGAGCAAGGGGAACTCGTTGACGCTTCGAGAAGGTATCGAGAAGTTTGGCGCGGATGCCATGCGTTTGACCTTGGCCGACGCTGGTGACGGTGTCGAGGACGCCAACTTTGACGAAAAGACGGCCAATGCAAATATCCTGCGTTTGCACACATTGCTAGGATGGTGCGAGGTCCGTATTCGGCCCTTTGCACACATTTGTAATTCACTGACGAGAATGCTCAGGACATGTTGAAAGACGAATCCAAGTTGAGGGTAGGCCCTAAAAACTACCATGATCGCGTCTTTGAGGAAGAAATCATCGATCACATCAACATCACCAAGCACCACTACGACACGTACGTCTACCTTTCTCTTCAACGTGTCTCCGCGACCTCATCTTTCACTCTAGCACCTCATTCAAGGACGCATTGAAGTATGGCTTCTACGAGTTCCAAAACATCCGTGATTGGTACCGCGAAGTCACCGCCGACGTCGGTATGCACGTCGACCTGGTCAAGTACTGGATTCGCGCCTCCGCCCTACTCATGACCCCCTGTGCCCCCCACTTTGCCGAACACATCTGGCTCGCGTTTCTGCAAGAACCTCAATCGATCCAGCTCGCGCGCTGGCCCGACCCAGGTCGTACAGCCGACCGCACCCTCATCGAAGCCGGCGCGTACATGCGCGGCACGCTCAAGATGATCCGCGACGCTGAGACGACCCTGCTGAAAAAGCTGCAAAAGGGCAAAAAGGGCAAACCGGACGGCCCGTCGTTCGACCCCAAGTCGCCCAAGAGCGTCCGGGTTTACGTAGCGACGCGGTTCCCAGAGTGGCAGGAGACGTGTGTGCAGGCAGTCAAGGAGGCGTATTCGGAAGCCGAGGACAGGGTGGACGACGTGCGTGTGAGGGCGATCTTGACGGAGAGAGGGTTGATCAAGGATAAACGCGTGATGCCGTTCGTGCAGGCGTTCAAGGTGACGTGGTCTTTTGTTTGGAAAGGAGATGGGTCTGACTGGGTGATACACTACATGTACAGAAACGCATGCAGGACTTTGGGGCCAAAGCTGCTTTCAACAGAAGTCTGTCGTTCTCCGAGTCACAAGTCCTGACCGAGTTCCTACCGTATCTAAAACGGTCGCTGAACCTGGTTGATGCGGAGGTGTTCTTGGTCGATGAGGCATTGCAGAGAAACGAACCGGGTTTCACACCGACGATCATAGAGACTTCGGAACCTGGTAGTCCTGCTTTTGAGTATCGCAACGTATAGACAGCATCTAGCTTGCCGCACTACCACACTTCGCCACCATATCTCAAGTAATAAGGCTACATTCCATGTCGTAGAATAGGATTTGGTAGCGGTTCCGGATGGACGACATCTGTCCATGCTGGTACAAATACGCATAAGATTAAACCATCCACAACCTATTAGTTATCCACTCTAGCCGACTCGACATTGAGTTAATCATCTACCTCAGGGAGTTCAAAACCTGCGGCGTGTAATAGCGTCGCGAACTAGAAGTACAACTTGATTAGGAAGTTACATGTTATCCAGGTGAACACCTTACCTGGACTCTTGAGATATACCGGACCTGATTGAGGTCGTATCCTGGTCTCCCACTCACGTCACCTGGCATAGCATTAGAGAGATACGTTCACAAAGACCGTCTCTGGGCATCACACGGGTACGCACCACTGTTGTGATACATGGGATCCGCGACTAGACGAAGCGAACGATGAACATCAACACCGGTTCTTGTAACTCAAACTAAACAACTTACTCGGTCCAGCACGTTCAAATACCTGCGTAGCAGCGTATCCTTGCTGATGGAAAGACTTGAGAGAATGCCAGTCACCATCCCACTTTTACGCCAAGGAAATCGCGTGGCACGTACCTGATGGTCGCTGCAGCAAGCAGCTGTGTACCCGACTGTTAGCTCAGGGCTGTATATCGCAGCCATCTTTGCAACCAACTCTGCGACTTCAGGCGTGCCAATGCTAGGCGTTGACTTGTTAGTCGCATTGTACGGCGACGGATGGATGGACGAAAGGTGACGAACTACATTGGCAGCCCAAGCTGAGGAGGCTCGTTTGGAGCGTGGTATGCGAGCATGTCCGCTTGAATCATTAGCGTGACATTAGCATCCTGTGCGCGCAACTCCTCTGTGAAGACCCATATGGAGTCAGCGAACAGCGAGTGTGTCAAAATGAGCACATACGAGCATATGCCCTCGAACCGAGTAATCCCTGCTCTTCGCCAGCAAACGCAACGAGCTCGACGTTCGTATGGAACTTGAGGCCGAGCTCCTTGATTCGGCGAGCGATCGCGAGCAACGAGATCGTGCCAGAACCATCGTCGTTGCCACCGGGTGCCTACAACACCACCATGTCACCCGACGATCACAGTACAGCGCGTACACACTCACGCGCGACGAGCCAAACGACCCACGTGAATCATAGTGACCAGAGATCAGAACGGTTGACTGTGAGTATACCGTGCCGGCGTATTTACTTTACGCAAGACCATCCATCAACGTCCACGGATATAAGCGCGAGTCAGGAGAGCATCCTACCAGATGACGTTGGGTGCAAAGCCCTCCAAGAAGGGCCTGAGCTCGCACGTTGCACCGGTGCGCTCGAATTGTTCCTTGAGCCATGCTGCGGCGACACGCGAACCACGGGAAAACGAATGGCGTGACTCGAGCCCGGATGTACCATCTTCGTTGGTAAGATAGCGAATGTCCTTGCGCATGCCATCGACGGAGATCCCGTTGACGATGCTAGCGAGGAGGGGATCGAAATGCAAAGACGCGAGGAGCTTGCGGACGTGGTCGACGGCGTACTCTGGGACGGGGAGGAACGCGACAGGGGTATGTGGGATTGGAGAGGCCTTCCAGTAGCGCGGGAGGAAAGTTGAGATCGCGTGGGCGGCTGCGTCGTCAGGGACGGCGACGAGGGCGGATCCGAGGGTAGGGTTGTGGTAGAGCAAGGAGAGGACGGGCGAAGGTTCGGGTGTGAGTAGCACGGTCTGGTAGTCGCTTGCCGGGGGGACGACAGCGTCGTCGGTGCTGAGCCATTGGAAGAAGTCCTCCACTTCAGCGTCGTACGCGGTCGTTCGGAGGGCGGCGTCGACGGCGGATTCCTGGATCCAGACGAGCTGCTCGTTGCCAGCTGGCAACGGCACGACCACCGGACCGGCGAGCTGACTCACACAAACGGACTCGGTGGGCTTGAAGACGGCCTGCTCGCCGTAGATGCCATAAAAGCTGTTCGCAAGACACGACGGGACGGACTGCGCGACGACGTCGGCATAGGGAACGGCGAAGAGAACAGCGGTCGTGGTCATCGTGTCCAACGACCCGCTCGGTGAAAGGAAACGGAAGCGAGTAGTACTTGGTAGCCGAGCCAGTATTTGTAGTACCAAGTCCTTATCTACCAGACCGTCATGTGAACGGCCTCCATTTCCATCCACCTCTGGCTTGCCAGCAGTGACACCACTCATGTCAGTGATCTATGTCATTTCTTTCTCATCCCAATCGACTCTATCCACTTCGTCGGAACTCCCCTGGAGAGCAGGAATTGGGTCACCATCTTGATCTGTTTTCCTTGTACCAGCACTTCTAGCCCCGACGCTTTTCCAGGCCTAGGAGACACTACCAACGCACACGTCGTTTGCGAGGAAGCAAGGTCAGGTCGCCAAACACGTACCAGACGTTGCACATGCACATAACCGTTTCAGCTCGTCCGCCATCTCTTCTCCCTCGAGAAAAAACGGCTCGAACCCCGTCACCAGTGTGCTCGCCTTTCTACCATTCCGAACCTTGACCACGACCGAGATGGGTTTCAACTGTCCTTTCCTTTCAACGACACCACATGAGCCACCCTGCAAAACTGTGCACGACCGAAAACGTGACATACCTGAGTACCGGATCTTTTCCCTCTGCCTGCACCTCGTACCAGTTCTGCATCTTCTGTGATAGTCTCCGTACAACGTCTTCTCGCTTTAGGAACTCGACGCTCTCAGAGGTCTTGCCTTTTGCACATACCGTCGAGAGCAGCACTTCGTCTGTCCCGACATTGACATACGACTGATCTCGTGGGTTCGTGAGTTGGCGCGCGGCGACATACTTGTTCACTGCCGACTTCAAATCCGAATAGCTGTACAGTGCCGAGGAGCTGTACCACATTACATCAAGTGATGCGATGTCAGCAAGTCTTCTTGGGGATGGGATTGGAGAGCACGTACTCGAACCCTCCCTCGGAGAAAAATCTGGCGGATCCGTTGGCAGCATGTGGCTTCCACAACTCTTTCACCTCCATTTCTCGCACCTTGGACCTTTCCTCTTCCTCTTCTCTCTCTCTCTTTTCTTCCTTGATCTGTGCGTCTCGAAGCGACGTATATGGTTGATGTGCAACCACATCAGAGTGGGTGGCCAACACACTCATCACGAGCGGTTCCGGTTTAATGTCTTTGAGTGACAAAATCTGTTGCTTATCCAGAAATTTGAAAAACGCGGGGAGAGACTTATAACTGGAGTGCTTGATGTCAATCTGCGGGTACGAAGACGATGCTTCGCCAGATGAAGACTGTGATTTCTCATCAGACGAGGACTTGCGGATAAATGCAGGCCGGAAAGGCAAGATGTATGACGAGTAGAAGGTGCTTGCCGGTATGGGAAAAGACGTGGGTGTAAGGGAGGTGAGCGTGGTCTTGATAGCTTGGAGGACGGCAGCGCGTAAGATGTCGGAGACCTCTGCTGGGGTTTCAATCGGGGCATAGTTTCAAGTGGACAGATCTCACCTTCCTTGGAGAACGCCGGTTCGCTCGGAGCGGAGGTTGAGATCTTGGGGACAGAAGCAGGCGCCAGCGACTCGGCCGGAGGCAAAGCGCTGGATGCGGCGCCGTTCGTCCTGTTCGGATCATTGGCCACATCGTCGGGCACGGACTCTTGCCTGTCGTCAGCGCCAGTCGGTTCCGATTTCGCCACGTCCTCATTTTTTCCTTCGTCTTCCTTGATCTCGATTTCACCCGGAGGATCACCCTTGTTTCCCATATCGAATAAGTGATCTTTCCAGGTATGCAACACGTGAACGGCCTTTCCCTTGGCACCTGCCTTCAACGTGTCCAAACCCACTGCCAGTCGCCCGACTGCGAGTGGAGGCCCACACGTTGAAGTAGATCCAACTGTGCGCTGTACGACACTGACGAGCTGTTGAGGTGACACAGTCGGGCTGGATACTTGAACGACTATGTGGGTGGGCCAATAACGACCAGTAATGTGAGGTTTGGCGCTGGGAAATAACTAGATAAAGGGAATGCTTACCACCAGGGATCATGAGGTCAGTACCCTTTACGAGAACGGGTATGACTGCTGCTGGTGTGGAGATCCACGGAAGTAGGTCATATCTCTTCCATAAAGTGTATACTATGATGCACAACGACAGAGGACGCTCAATGAGCCAGAGGCAGTGTTAAAAATGAGTATTACCTGTAGGGATAAGATCATCTGCACACTTTCCGATGGTGAACCAGAGTGGATCGCCCTCGGACGATAGATAAACGACCTAAGTTGGTGGGTGGAAGGATGAGCGCCAATGCGTCCGTTCGAACGTGAGGTGATGTGGATGCTCACGCCAGGATCGTTGGTATAGGTTGCAACTTTTCGGGACATGAGCCCCTCTGGTACGAGCAGGTCGCCGAGTTCAGGAGATATGCCATATGCTTGTATGACGCGCTGCTTCAGCTTGCGCCGATCAGAGCCGCGAAGCGGAGCTGTGGATCGTCCAGCTGACGCCTCTGTTATACATTTGAATGAAATACCTGAAGTTTTGATACTCGACAATGGTTTCTTGAACATCGAAGTTGGCGGTCGTCCGCAACATGGGCGAGGGGTAATAAACCTACCTACTAAAAAAGGCAACTTTCAAGGATGTCTACGGGTCTACCTCGAAAAAGTCTCACTGGTACCACTAGCCAGCTGGAGAGATGCCTCGCGTAACATCAGAACGTTTCTCGAGGAGGGCGCACCCATCTTCCATAAAATCTGCGGCAGCAGGATCTTCAAAAAATCACGACAATGGCGAGGGCAGCTCGTCAGGCGTTCGAAACCCGATCTTCAACACCGAGCGATTTGGCCAACATATCCTCAAGAATCCCCAGATCGCACAAACGTATGCATCAGTTTATGCTGGGACCGCAGCTTGATCACACATTCTTTTCATTCCGTCACATAGAATTGTAGACAAGGTGCGCCACTGGCACATATCGAAGCGTTTCCGAGCTGATGCCTCTCGAGGCTAATCTGCGTCCCACGGATAAAGTTCTGGAGGTCGGTCCCGGTACTGGAAATCTGACGGTCCGCATTCTCGAAAAGGCAAAACATGTCACCGCCGTAGAGATGGACCCTCGGATGGCAGCAGAAGTCACGAAGCGTGTCCAGGGAAAGTGCGTATCGATGTCCTTCTCTCTCCAGTCGAATACAACTCGCGTGCTACTTCAGACCTGAACAACGAAAACTCGACATTATCATTGGCGATTTTGTCAAAGCTGATCTGCCCTATTTCGATGTCTGCATATCCAATACACCCTATCAAATCTCGTCACCCCTCGTCTTTCGCCTGCTTTCTCATCGTCCTATATGTCGCGTCGCCATCCTCATGTTCCAGCGCGAGTTCGCTCTTCGATTAGTTGCCCAGCCCGACACAGAGTTATGGTCAAGGCTTTCTGCAAACGTCCAACTCTATTCCAAAGTAGACCTACTCATGCATGTCGGGAAGAACAATTTCCGACCGGCACCGTTGGTGGAGTCGTCCGTGGTGCGCATGGCACCTCTCGATCCACCACCGCCAGTCAAGTTTGAAGAGTTTGACGGCCTCGGTCGAATAGTGTTCTCACGGAAAAACAAGACGGTTCATGCGACATTTATGGCCAAGGGAGTCATGGAGATGCTGGAAAAGAACTGGCGGACGTGGTGTTCGTTGCAGAACAAGGTAATCGACGTCGAAATGCTGCACTAGGCACGATCATCTTACCCGTGCTTAGGTGATCGACGACAGTGTCGGTATGAAGGCCAGAGTAGAGGAGGTCTTGAACTCGACGGGGTATTCAGAGCAGAGGGCAGCGAAGATGGCGATAGACGATCTTTTAAAGTATGTGGTTTTCTGACAAGTCTGCGAGACGAGGTTTCCTTACGTGTCAGCGACGATAGACTATTATCCGCTTTCCATGAGGAAGGCATACATTTTGCCTAACTGTAGTGCTGTTCTATGTCTCCCGAAGATGTGGGTGGTGGACTTGGTTAACTACGCATATTACAAAAGCTTAAGTTAGTGTCGTACCTCAGTTGCTGAGGCTTTCATGTAGGGCAATTATTGATCACGTGACAACCACGTGACCACTGTAATAAAGTCACGTGCATTTGATAGACGCGAAACATGGTGGCGTGTTGTGAGGACAAGGATCGTTTTGAATGGGTGTCGCTGGCTTGTGGGAGGTGAGAAAAAGTCAGTTGCAACCATCCTCACTGACCAACTTCATCTTTATAGGTTCTACGCCCTGCTGGGCAGGTTCGCTCGCTCACCGAGCTCGCTGTCGAGGACGGCTTCAACGCCAGTCCGTCCCATCAGCGTGGTTTCCGCATCGGCATCGACGCATCGATCTGGTTCTTCCATGCGACCTATGGCAGGGAGGGCGAGAACCCAGAGCTTCGCACACTTTTCTTTCGCTGCTGTCGTCTGCTCCAATCACCCTTGCTCCCACTCTTCGTCTTCGATGGTCCAAACAGACCTGCTATCAAACGCGGAAAGCGCGTCGGCGGAAATGCACACTGGCTCACCCAGGGTATGAAAAATATCATCGACGCGTTTGGTTTCGAATGGTTCGTCGCTCCAGGCGAGGCCGAAGCCGAACTCGCCTATCTCAACAGAATCGGCATCATCGACGCAGTCCTCAGCGACGACGTGGACAACTTTCTCTTTGGTGCTACCATGGTCATTCGAAAGTGCGTCCTCTCGTCCTCTCTGTACGTTGTCTGATCTTCTCACAGCCCGAGTAATACGCTCTCGGGTAATCGCGCCCACCCTGTCAAAAACGCGCAAGGGAAAGACGACGGAAATCATGTTGTCACGTACACAGCAGATGCCATCCTTGCGGATCCTTCTGTCGCTCTCTCTCGTCCGGGCACTATCCTTATTGGCCTTCTCTCAGGTGGCGACTACATCCCCGCTGGTCTCCCTGGCTGTGGCCAGAAATTCGCAACCGGTCTCGCCCGTGCTGGTTTTGGCGATTCCCTCCTGAAAGCCGTCAAAGAACTCAAAGGTGCCAGGCTTGATGCGTTCCTCGATCAATGGAGACAAGACATCAGAAATGAACTTAAAACGAACAAAAGCGGTCTTCTACCCTCAAAGAAGTCCTCCCTCGCTGCATCACTTCCAGACGACTTTCCCTCACTGCCAGTCCTCATGTCCTATGTAGATCCCCTCACTTCCGAGAACACGCCTCAAAAGGGTAAGCGTAAGACCCCGCCAGGCGTGTGGAGAAACGACCCAGATCCGATGAAAATCGCTTCCCTCTGCGAGCTCTATTTTGAGTGGGGGGTCAAGGATGTTATTGTGCACAGGTTCAGAACCGTGCTTTGGCCTGGCATTGTCTGCAGAGCGGTCCGGAGGGCTGTCGTGGATGAAGATACACGTCGACGTCCCACACTGGATGGTGCACGCCACACTGACAGCGAGGATGATAATGACACCGCTGGTCCCCCGTCACCCACAAAACAAATCTCTTCCACCCTCTCCGCTCTCGCACTTTCTTCTCCCTCAAAGAAGTCCTCGGCTTTGGCTACATATGCTTCCGATCCATCAGCATCTGAATCCTTCACGCTCTCCTCACTCGTCTCGCTCACCTCCACTGCATCTCCTAGCTCATCTCGTTCCGCGTCCCCAACTTCGTCCGCTTCTGGCCCGTCTACGCTCCTCCTAGAAGTCCTCTCCCAGCGCACTCACGCCTCCACCGATTCCACACTCGAACTCCGCGTCCTCGTCGATCCTACCACGCTCGTTGAGCGCGCAGAGAGCGGCGTAAAAGGCCTCCGACCTCCCCTCGTCGGCGGGCTGTTCGGCGTCGACCCCGAAGATGATGAAGACGATGGCACGCTTGACCAAGACGCGGACGAGAGCGAATGCGATGACGCCATCGAGCGCCTAGAGACCGCCGCTGGCGCGGCGTCCAAGTTGGGCGCAAAGAAACGCAAGGCGCGTCGAGAGGCCCCGATGAAGCCGCTTCGTTTGTGGTTGCCTGCGTGTATGATACGCGCTGCTGCACCTGCACTGGCGGAGGCGTATGAAAAAAAGGTGAGGGTGCGCGAGGAGAAGAAGGCGAAGCGCGGGACGAAAGGAGTGCGGGGTGGGCGTGCGGGGACAGGGGTCAATTCGACGTCGAGAAGGACGAAAGTGAAAGACGTTGATGGCGATGACTCTGTGCCCGGCCCTTCCACCTCTAAGACAGTGGCAGTATCGAAAGCAAGGCCGAGGAGTGTGGGGATTGGCGGAGGCAGAGGGAGGAGGAAGCCGAAACAGGCGTCGGAGGCACAAGATGATGCGTACGAGCTTATCGACCTGAGCGCTGGCGAAAGTCCGTGTTCGTCTGATGGGGAGGGTGTCAAGGAAAACACCAAGGTCAAAGGAAAGGCGAAGGCAAAGGCAAAGACTGGGCAGACTAACGCTACGAGGTTGGCAACAAGGGCGAGTGCAAAGACCAACGTGACGAAGAAGGCAACGACTACCAACACGATGAACGAGTCCTTCAATACGACGAAACCATCCACTATGAGAGCGACCAAGTCAAAACCGTCCACTTCTCGGCCCACCGCTGCCAAGGCATCTACGTTGAACCCTATAGCTTCGAAGCGCGTATATGAAGAGGAAGAGGAGGACTCTACGGATGTCGCCATCCCACCTCCGTTATCGAAATCATCACGTCCGCTTGACCTTCTCCGTGCTAAACCCAAATCAGGTACTGCCGCTCCCAACCTAACCTCCAAGTCCAAATTCGCAGCCGTTCCGAGATATGAAGAGGAAGAATCATCCCCAAGCTCACCACCCTCTCGACCATCTGGATCCAAAGCCAACGCATTAAGTTTGCCTTGTCGGCCAGCTCAACCAGCTCCCCAAGCGAGGAAGAAACCTTTGTTCGTCGATGTCTCAGATTCAGATTCAGACATTGAGGTGAGCGACGTTCGATGTCCGTTGTCTGGCACGACAGCGACCATCGCTGCGTACAACGAGAAAGAGGGTAAAACTGGTGTAGGGGATGGTGATGTGGTGAGTCTTGACACCTTGATTGGAACGAGGTCAGTAAAGAACTGATGACGTGGACACAGAGCATAAGCGTTGGTGTTGGCAAAGCTTCGTCGACACTCACATCTGAGAAGGGCACGGGGAGGGCGGTGAGTGGAGTGATCGACCTCATAGCGAAAGGAAACGCATCGAGGTCGAAGAGTACTCCCTCGGCGTCAATGCCCACAGCTTCACTTCCCCCTGTCCGCCCTGTTTCTGCTCCTCTTGGTACAGGCAGGATCGGCCCCACGTCAAATGCACGGTCACCATCGAAACTGGCCCATATTCTCCTTCCTCAATCAGCTTTAGAGAGTGAAGAGGAGGAGGAAGGAAGCGAAGACGAACTACCGACGTTCCATTATGGTTCTGCCAAGTCGAGGATGAAGAAGACGAGTGCTACGATTGCCCGACCTGCACCTCAGCCATTTCCAATGCAACTTGCGTCCAAGTCACCCGTATCTCCATGCGCTTCGAGGTTTAGAGACAGGGATGGGAGCAGGCACGATGACGAAAATGATGACGGCGACGTGGTCGAAATCGTAGACGTGTTCACGACCCCGCGTGGGCCTTCCCCGCCGCGTTCTCCGACACCAAGTCCTTCGCCTGTCAAGCCCCTGCTTGTCCATGCCTCAGCAAGACCAGCTACGCTTCTGAAATCAAACCAAGCAAGCGAGTTCCTCACCAGTCCCACCAAGTCCAAGTCCCAGACCGACACTGAACCACACAGAAAGATGAAACAACGCCGTCATGCGTCATCGGATCAGGATACACACCTATCTGGGAACGAGAGGAACGGAATACTCAAGTCGCCGCGTAAATCGGCGGCGCATTCGTCACCGCGGCACGTTCCTCGTGCGCGTGGACGTGCGTCGTCTCCGACACCATTGGCGTTGTCTAATTCCACCTCTCGCACAAACGAAGTAGTAATGTGGACCGGTGACGCGAAGGGCTATAACGCGTCGGACAGTTATCAATCACAGCCAGAGGATTCTGGATCTACACGTATAGGCGATGGTGTCCGGCGGAAGCCCCGGCCGAGCGACGCTTCTGCGATTTACATCTCAAGCGGGTCCGAGGACGAATGCAACGCAGGACTTGGTATCGATAATAGCCGAGGTGGCGGGGAGGCGGGGGTGAACGAGGATCAGGATGAGTGTACGGACCAGGACGCGGATGGATGGGCGGACACAGGTATGATACTGTCTGTGCCGCCCTCTCCCGCTCGCGCTCCCCCTCCTCCTTCAAGTGATCTTGTTCCCACCGTTCCAGCTGTAGAGGTCGTGCTTCCTAATCCTGCGCGTGTGTCCAAGTTCAAGCCTGTTCCCCCTGTTACTTCGAAGGTGGATGTGCGCGCGCCGTCGGCCGAATCTCAGGCATCTGCCAAAACCACATCTACGAGCCTCAAGGGTCCGACGAACGATGAGGATACCGTTGTACCTCGCCCAGTACACCGCGCTCCTTTGCTCGCTGCACGTGCCAAGCGAAACAAGGGTAGAGACGACGATGTCATCGACCTCACTTCAGACTAGATTATGTCTTCTTGCTTTTTCCGTTGGTTTGTCGTTTGAATATTCGGGCATTCAGTTTGGTGGACGATCATTCCACATACATACTATCAAGCACGAGTCGATACCGTAGGGCAGTTGTGCCTCTATTATCATTGGACCATGTGACGTTAACCTATCGCTTACCACGCTAAGATCGAACGGAACCATATCATGATTGTTGGGGTGGCGTCTCACGAAAATAGAGGGAGAACATTTGACGAACCAACAGCTTGACCAGGATTAAAATTAAAATCTTGAGGTTGTCTTGACAGATGAGTCAATACTTAGCAGCTAGTGGGGATATCATTACCAGTGCAATACAGGCAAGCGTACTCGGAACGTGGGTCGTTAGAACACAAAATCCTGATACAGCAGATAGGATGTGGTAGGTGTGTGACATGGCATGAATACAAGATGGAAAAAATCGAGAAATGAATGTTTTGTGGATGTGGTCAGCCTTGACCTGATGATGCCGATGCAAGGAAAAAAGAAAGAAAGAAAACTCCAAACGAATGACGATAGAAAGGAATGAAAAGATGAAAAAAGTACAACATGCGGACTTGAGCCCGCTTTTTGCAAACCACGGGGACGGCCTAGATCCTGCTCAGTAAACCGTCGTAAAGTTCCTCGATCCTTCCTGCCCGATCACCCCTTCCCCTCCTTCTCCGCTTCCGCCTATCCCACCACCACCTACTGAGGAATCCTCCATGTTCCTCATGAACCTCTTCACCACTTGGAGCCTCTGCCTCCAATTGGTGATGACCTCCACTTCCACCTCATCTCGCTCCGTCTTCTCAAACACGTTTGCAAACCAGTCGCCCAGTAACGTGAGCTGCCTCACCAGAAGCGGAAGTTTTTCCGCGCTGATGAGCTTGAAACACCCGACCGGCGTAAAGTCTTTCATGCCCCTCGCCCGCTGGACCGTCACCTTGAAGTACTCGTTCTCAGCTTCGTACAGAGGTGTGGTCGTGCCCGTGCCCACGCCGGAGGGCGTAAGGAGCGGGGATTGCAACGGAGAAAGCTTGACGTCCACTAGAGGGGCAGCGGCCGTGCAGCTGAAATTTGAAAACGCTGCTATCGCTCCCAGCGAATGAGGTTCGATTACGATGTTCAAAAACTGGAACTGCGTCGCGAGCGTATCGAACTTGTATGGCCCGCCTCCATCGTTCCACACTATCCTGACGTAGTCGTTGCCGATATGTCTCTTCTTGTTCACGCTGTATTCGTCGTCGGCTACGTTGGGCATCATTGTGGCAGTATGGAAGAGGACCTGGCCAATATCATCCCACCATGCGTAAGCATATTCCCCGTCTTCGTCAGAGTTAAGACCACCAGCGTAGACGTCGACTTGCCCGCGGAGATTGATGAGACGGCCGATTCCTTCGAGGAAGCGGGTATAGGCAGGCGAGCCGTATGTGTTTCGGAGGATCTCCAGCTCGTGGGTTTGGCCAGGGGCGACATACATAATACCGACTTTGTGCGTGTCGATGACAGGTGTGCGATCAAGGTTTCGGAAGAGGGCAGGAAGGGCAGACCCGTCAATGATTCGACGGTGTGTTGGGGCGCTGGGGTAAGAAGAGAGTTGGAGTGGCAGGAACGAGGGGTCTACCAAGACCTGTTTTCGGCGCTGAGAGGGGGCAGTCTTACTCCAGACGTAGCCTGTAATAGGGTCGGGAGTAGGCAGGGAAGGAGCCTCATTGGGGGCCGGGGCAAAGTCTCGGATTTCCTGCTTGTGGACATGTCAGAACTCGTGACGAAGATTCAAAAGGGGGTCCCTCACACTGGTACCACTGGCCGCCTGTTCCGTCTCCTCCGAAGGATTAGGCCGCTCTGCTTTGGTCACCTCTCTCTCCATAAGTAAACCCGCAGGCAAGGATACCATATCCGGGTCAACCTCACCAGGCCCAGCAAGTGGCACGTTCTCCAGCTTGCAGATGAATTTGGTGAACCCAGATGGACGTCTCGAAATAATCTCGATCCATCCCAATCTTGCTAGCGCACGAATGGTGACGATCGCATTGCCCATCAACCACGATTTTTCGCCAATCGCCGGCTCCAACGAACTGTGGTTCGCAGTAGTGGGACTCATGACGATCTCGCTGAGCACTGAGTTTGCAGGTCTAGGGTCTGCACTAGCGTAGGTGTATCTGGCCAACCAGTCAAAGCACACCTCCGTCGGTTCATCA
>JBBPSC010000463.1:0-17762 GCA_038093395.1 Baorangia bicolor
TCATGTATAGGGCATGGTGTGGCAGCATAGCCATAGAATGGAACCAAAGTATAACATGAGGACCACATGAGGATGTGGCAGGATGGAATACAAGAAGCATGGCATGCATACTTCATTGCCCCTGTTAGGACTACCATTACCTCAACTCTCATACCATCCAAAACACCTATCCCTTACCCCTCATATCTGAGCTCATTAATGACAGAGAACTCAGTCTAGTTCTCTTGGTCTTTTCCCCATAAAGATCAGAGTAGCCTCCTCAGCCTCTGTTCCACTTTCCAAGTCTACCTGCTTCTAGTGCAACCTTTGGACCTTGTGTCTTTTTGGATTGTTTTAGGTATTGCCACCACAGGTTCCCTCTCCCTCCATCATGAACATACTTGTTGTGTTCTCCAACGCCTTCAGGAGCTTTAACTCTCCCTGAAAATCTCCAAATGCATCTTTGATGCCCCCACCATGGAATATTTAGGCCTTATCATTGGACAAGGGCTCATTCACATGAACCCAAAGAAACACTCTGCCATTGCAGACTGGAAACCCCCAACCTCAGTCATCCTTTCTCAGTTTTGCCAACTTCTACTGAAAGTTCATTGCTAACTACTCCAACATCGTCACTCCTCTGACTTTTCTTACCCAGAAGGATGAGAAATGGGCCTGGACACCCCTTCAGCAAAGAGCCTTTGACTCCCTTCACAAGATCTTTTGCACCGCCCTAGTCCTCACCATTCCGGACATTGCCAAACCTTTCTTTGTCATGACTGATGCCTCCCTCCTCATTGCAGATGTGGTCCTCATGCAACTTGACCCTAATGGTGACAAGAAGTCCACTGCCTACTTCTCCAAAACATTCTCCTCTGCTGAACAAAACTATGACATCTATGACAGGGAACTCCTTGCTATTATCTATGCCCTTGATGAATGGAAACATTACCTTCAAGGCACCCCGCACCCAGTCACCATCATCACCAACCATAAAAACCTCTCTTACATTCAAGACCCTCACAAACTCTCCCATCTTCAAGCCCATTGGGCTCTCTTCCTACAAGACTTCGACATTATTTGGGCTGTCACCCCTAGATCCCAGATGGATCCTGCCAACGCCCTCTCCTGCAAAGATGAGATAGACACCTCTTCAGACAACACTGACTGTGCTATTCTCCCTGACCCAGTCATCATCAATGCCCTTGACCTCTCCCTTACACACCACATCAAATCCTCCACTCCCTCTGACCCCTTTGTACTTAAAGCTCTTGCCACCCTTGATGAGGGATCTCCCCTATTCACCCATGCTTCCCTGAATGATTGGACCTTTGACAACGGTCATCTTTATTTCAAGGATCGTATGTATGTCCCTCCCATAGCTTGCTCCACCCTCCTCCACTCCATCCACTCCTCACCACTTTCGGGTCACATGGATATCTTTCACACTAAATCTATCCTAGAATGTGACTTTTGGTGGCCAGGTCTCTTCTCCTTTGTAAAACACTTCATTGACAGCTGTGCCATGTGTCAACAGAACAAAATTAACACTCATCCTACTGCCCCCCCTCTTTTACCCATTCCCTTCTCCCACTCTCTCCCCTTCAAGCAACTCTCTGTCGACCTCATCACCAATCTCCTCCTCTCCAACTCCCATGACTCTATTCCGGTCATAGTAGATCATGGCCTTATAAAGGGGGTAATTCTCACTCCCCGCTCCAAAACCATCAACACTGCAGGAGTAGCACAAATCTTTTTCGATCATGTGTTCAAAAGATTTAGACTTCATAAAACCCTTATCTCTGACTGCAGTCCACAATTTGCATCTGCCTTTGCAAGGGAACTTGCATAACTCTTGAAGTATGATATCCGTCTCTTCACTGCCTATCATCCCCAGACCGATGGACAAACTGAGTGGACCAATCAGGAATTAGAAGCCTACCTTCAGATCTTTTGCGCCAACAACCCCTCTTTCTGGGCCTCTTCCCTTACTGCCACCAAATTCCACCACAACTCTGGCCCCCATAGCTCCACCAAGAAATCTCTATTCTCTCTCCTCTATGGTTATGAACCTTGTTCCTACCCCCCTCTAGGAAAGACATTCCTCCTAGTCCTGGAAAATTGTCTCTTCTCCTTCAATGAAGTACAAAGGGAAGCTCTCACCGCTCATGAATCTGCTTGCAAAGTCATGACCTCTAGATCCACTTGCCACTTTTCCCCTTGGAAAGTGGGCAACAAGATGTGATTAGAAGCCTCTCATCTCTGTCTCCACTATCCATCTAGGAAACTTGCCCCCAAGCGACATGGTCCCTTCGAGATCACACAGGTACTATCCCCCCTCACCTACCAACTCTGTCTTCCTTCCACATGGAAAATCCACGATGTCTTCCATGCCTCGCTACTCTCCCCTTATTGTTCCACCAAAACACATGGCCCAGCCTTCTCCTCCCCCCCTTCTGATGTTATAGATAATGAAGAGAAATATAAAGTCAAGGCCATCATCTCCCACAAGGGCTCTGAAACAACCCTCAAAGCTTGAAGCTCAAAGGTTGCACTAGAAAGGCTAAGACTAGGAAGAGGTGAAGGAGTACTACGACTGGGACCCTTTGAGGGGAAAAGACCAGAAGAACTAGATTGGAGTTCTCTGGCGTTGCATTGGGACTTTATATACTACATAGTTTGCGTACACCTGTGTACGTCTAATCTACGATGACAATGCTTTGTCCACATGTATGGGAATAGAATGGAAGCATAGAAGCATGTCATGAGGCCAACACGCTGTGTGGCAGAATGGAAGAGAAGAGAAGCATACAACGTGTGATGTGCATGTTAATCAAATGGAAGAGAAGCATAATGTAATAATAGCCGGTACGGAGATGAAGTGAAAGTGTAAACTCCATGATAGTGTAAGTGGATCGTAGATCCATGTGAAAGGGTTGAGTGTCCAAGCTGACTAAGCAGCTATTGCACGAAACGATTCTAAGTCCATGAAAATGTAAGTAGAGCATTCACGATAAGATAGACGATTAGATCCTAAGGGATCACGTGACGCGATAAGATAAGATAAGATCAGAAAAAGTGAACATGTGAAGGGGAAAAATGTAGACCCGTAACAGGCTCAACTAACCACCGCTTGTTCCTAACTGCATGGAAGGGATATTTCTTGTCTGAAAATACATGGGAACCAGCTTTTAATCTCCATCATTTTGCTGCCCTTCTCGCTGCTTATAAAAAACAACACCAGATATAAAGGGAAAACTCCAAGATGTTCTACCTTGGCCCTCCTCACTTTTACCTGATCAACACCTCCATTAACCCTACACTAGAAATTCTCCCTTTTCTTATTATTTTCTTCTTTCTGGTCATTGGGCTTTCCATCCATTGTGCTTGCTCCACTTATTCTAGCCCTACTCTTCTCATTATCTCCATCATCTTCTTCATTGTCTTCCTTGTTCACTTTATTTACACCCTTGTCTAAAAACCTTGTTTATGTTCTTTGACCTCATCCTTGCCCAACATGTCATCTCCCTCCTTGGATGCCACATCATTGCAGCCCTCTCATTTGTTCAGTTTATCTTCTTCCTTATGCTCTCATTCTGTATTGCCTTGTTTTCTGCCTGAATCAGGGTGACACATGCTCTTCGCCACCATTAGACACTCCCACTCTTCTGCACATCATTGAAACAGACCCCCTCTTTGAGGATGACTACATCTCTCAATCTCTTATTTGTGCCTTTCATGGTATCGCACATATGCAACATTTTTTGAATACTTCTCAGAACCAAGACCTCACCTTATAAAGGTCCTTGGCTGAAATTCCCTTTCACATTCTCAGCACATTACATGACCATGGCTTCTCTACTTTCATTACCTTTATTCCCCCAAATACCATTTACCCCACCTTTTGTCGCATATTTTTCTCCCTTACCCAAGAACAACGCGACAATTACCTAGGACACTTAGATGGACCTTTTCCCAACAGAACCCCTTCCTCATTTGAAGCCTCTGCCTCTGCCCTTGCCACTCTTCTCTCCTCTCCTCCTCTAGAGCCACTCTCCACTGCTGCTGAAGATGATGATGACACTATCCCCATTTCCCAACTGGAACCTAGGGTCTTTAAACCACCCCACGGACATTGCACCTTATCCTCTCCCACTTGAGTCATTCCCCCATCCTCTCAACTCCCTGTGGCCCATGTGGATCCCTCCACCAAGTGTTTCCATTGTTTTAACTAAGGACATTTTCAAAAGGATTGCCCTACATATTCTTGTCCCCATTGCTGCCAAACCTGCCCCAGCCACCTCGCTAGAGATTGTCTCACCATACAGTGTGGCAGTTGTCTCAACTGGGGTCACACAGACTGATACTGTCCCCATTGTAACTGTGCAATCTGTTCTCAAGCAGGACACGTGGCAGATGATTGTTCTTTTGATCATCTCTCCCCTTCCCAGCAGCATGCCATTTATAGAGGGCCATCTATCTCCAGCACCTGAGTACAGGAGATGAGTGCTATTGTCTATCAAGCCAGGAGCTCAATGGTATGAAGGGGGTAATGTTATAGTTTTTCTTCTTCATTGTTCTACCTATCTTGTTGTTGCTCATTTAGTCACTCACACGTGGCGCAGTAAGTCGGCTTCTATTTCTTCTGCTTCATTAATCCTTACCAACTCTTCTGATATTTCCATTACTTATCTGTTACCCTGATTTCCCCACTTGGACTTATCCTACTCCACAGTCGCCTCTCTTATAACAACAAGTTCTCCAATCTTCCATCTGCTTCCATTCACTTAGTAAGCCTGGTCAATGTGCACTTCCTCTTCTTGACTATTTAAACCTATGTTGTACTGTTTGTATTTTCCCTATTCTTGATCTATGCTATACAAGTGTACTTTCTTGAGTCACCTGGAAGTCAAGCTTCCCCTCATAAGTCTTTGCCCTAGTCTTCAAGCATGACTCATTGTTGACACTCTTCTCCTAGTCCAAGACCTAGTAACCCTAGGCGTCCTCAGTGCCCCTGGGCATCCTCATTTATCTCACTAGACATTCCCTTGTTCTTCATGTCTCGTTATCCCTGAAGCTCCTCAGATGTCGGTCTCTTCATAAGCATCACCTGATGAATATCCTTGTTGAATGAGACTCCTTTGGTATGCTTTATGTAACAGGTACCTGGGTGGGCCTCCTATCAATTCACTCCCACCAGCACTCAATCAGGGAGGGGCACCCCAATGGAGATAGGCACAGTTCAGGCCCAAGAATGGCCTGATATACAAACATATTACAGCTGTCACAAGGTTGGCCACATTTGGCCTAACTGTAACACTAATCCAAACAAAAGGCCCCTGAGACCCAAGATGAGGCTCATGGAAGTTTGGGATCCTTACACTGGCACTTACATGCCACAATATGAATATGAGAATGTTTCAACAGATGTGGCCCCACCTCAAGTGGACCCTTATTCACCCTTATTCACTATACTTGGAGCAATTGGCTCCTGAAATACATGTTTCTCAACAATGGGCTCTGGCCCCATACTCATATTCATATCAAGGACAATATCAGGCACCATACCAAGCATGGCCTCTCCCTCCCTGGTTGCCATACAAGCACACAATGTGGCCTGTTACGCTTTTTCCTCTTCATTGCTCTATCTACCTTGTTACATCTCGACTTGTCACTTGCACGTGGCGCGGTAGGTCGGCTTCCATCTCTTCTGCTTCTTTAATCCTTGCCGACCCCTCCAATATTATCATTACCTACTTATTCCCTTAGTTTCCTTACATGGACTTATCTTTCTCTGCAGTCGCCTCTCTCATGACGATGAGTGTTCCATCTACTTCCATCCGTTTCCATTTACCTTAGTCAGCCTGGTCTGTGCGCGCATTCTTCTTTATTTAAAGCTTGTGTTGTATCGCTTGTAAAGCCCTATTCTTGATCTACGCAATACAAGCATACCCTCTTGAATCACTCGGAAGTTTAGCTTCCTCTCCTCGTCCTTGTTCTCGTCCCTCAGCGTGACTCATTGTCGATGCTTCTCTCCTCGTCCAAGACCTAGTAACCCTAGGCATCATTGTATAAAGCCCCAGTGCCCCTGGGGATCCTTGATAGTCTCTTTGAGGCTCCCCTTGTCCCCATATCTCGTTATCCTTGTAGCTCCTCAGACGTCGGTCTCTTCGTGAGCATTGCCTGTTGAGTATCCTCGTTGAACGAGACCTCTTTGGTACGCTTCGCATAACATGGCCTATACAATCAAAGAAGTGGAAGCTTACTAGCAAGATAGGATAGAGGTCAAGACAAAACAACATGCTGCCATGGCTTTAAAAGGACAATAACTGTAGATACTGGGGGTGTCTGTGGTCCAAACAATTTATCTTACCTTTCTCCTAAACCTCTTTCTTTACCTGCTGATGGTTGTAGTAGTGTGCTTATGGCTTGTATGGAAGCCAATTTCCCTTGTTCTGATTTGTTGTCTATTTTGTGCAATATATATCTTTCCTCTTCCAAAAGAGTGATCTCTCCTAGTGAGAGCATGGTGCTGGAAGTAAATAATAGCATGCTTAATTCTCTTAATAAGCAAATAAAAAATACCTGACTTATTTATCCAAATCCCCCACCAAAAGAACCCTAGCTATGGGCAGAGAAATGTCTCTCCATACTAAGGTTACCTTTAAAAAAGGAGAATGCTGGCACCAAGTCAAACTCTTAGCTCTACTAGACTCTAATGCTACCAACACTTTCATTGATTCTCATTTTTGTTCTATGCATTCCATTCCTTTTATTCCTCTTTTTTCATCCTTTCCAGTGAAAAATAGTGATGGATCTAACAGATCCATAGGCAAAATAAAAAATAAAGTAGAATTAATTATTTTCATTGATGGGCATAGCAAGACCATAGAAGCTTATGTCACAAACCTCAGCTCACATGCCATGTTCATCAACTATGACTGGCTGGTCCATTATAATTCAGACATTAACTGGGTTGCACAAACTTTATCCTTCCCATGTTGTACTTTTTATTATGGAGTCATGAGATCTCTTCTCACACCTCCAAATCCTTCACATATTGGACAATACCCTTATCTATATAGTATTGAGGAAGAACTGAAGAACAAAGTTCCCAAAACCTATCATGAGTTCCTTGATGTATTTTCAGAGAAGGAGTTGAAACAGCTCCTAGAGTGAAAGCACTGGGATCATGCCATAGACTTAAAAATGGACTTTGCTCCAAAGAAGGGAAGGGTAATTCCATTATCCAACTCAAAAATGAATGAATTTCATACCTTCATTGAGAAGGAACTCAAGAAAGGATATATTCATCCTTCAAAATCTCCTCAAACTTCTCCAGTCTTCTTCATTCCCAAAAAAGACAGCAAGAAAAGACTCATTATGGACTACTGCTATTTAAATGAGGGAAGTATCAAAAATGCTTACTTTCTTCCCCTTATTCCCCAGCTCATTGATAAACTCAAAGGAGTTGATTTATTTACAACTATGGACTTAAGATGGGGATACAACAATGTCCACATAAAGGAAGGAGATGAATGGAAGGGAGCATTTGTCACCCCAGTTGGTGCTTACAAACCAACAGTCATGTACTTCAGCATGACCAATTCCCCTTCTACATTTCAACAAATAATGAATGATATATTTAATAACATGTACGTGGTAGTAATTATTTACATAGATGATGTCATGGTTTTTACCAAAGGCAAGACCCCCAAGGAGCATGAGGCAATAGTTAAAGAAGTATTGCTCAAGCTTCAGGAAAATGACTTATATGCCAAATCTGAAAAGTGTTTCTTCTCAAAAGAGAAGGTGAACTTTTTATGAATGGTAGTATCTAAAAAGGGGGTTGAAATGCAGGAAAAGAAGGTGGCTGTGGTATTGGATTGGCCAGTTCCAATATGCCTCAAGCAATTACAAACCTTTCTCAGCCTTTGTAATTATTATCAAAAATTCATAGAAGGTTTCACCAACATTACCTGCCCTCTCAATGATCTTACCAAGAAAAATGTTGTATTCAAATGGGGTAATGAACAACAGGCTGCATTCAAAGCCTTGAAAAAGAAATTCACTATGGCTCCACTCTTTGTATATTTAGATAGAGATATGAACATACGAGTAGAAATAGATGCTAGCAATATAGCCACTGGCACCATTCTCTCTATATTATGTAAAGATGGTTTGTGGAGGCCTTGTACCTTTATTTCTCATTCTTTTAATGCTCAGGAGTGTAACTACCCTATTTATGACACAGAACTCTTGGTAGTAATTCATGCTCTAGAGAAGTGGCAACATTACTTAATCAATTGCAAGAAATTTGAGATCTGAACAGATCACAAAAATCTCAAGTACTGGAAAAAGCCACAAACCCTATCCCAATGACAAGCACATTGGCATGTGGTTTTAGAAGAGTTCAATTATGTCATGTTATACAAACCTGGTGCATCCAATGGTCATGCTGACACTCTCTCCAGACAATTAGATCATGGTGATGCAGTACAAGATCATAACATGAACATTACAGTGTTACCTCCTTCCATTTTTATTAACAATCTTACCATATCTTCACCCTTTTACAAAAAAATACAAAAAGAAACAAAAAATATCTCAGATGTTCCAAACTTTATCTTCAATTCAGAACAAGCCATATTTATTAACAAAAACAACAAAGTTTTCATTCCTGAATCTTTACAATTTGAACTTCTTAATATTTGTCATGATTCTCCCATTGGAGGACATTCCAGACAAGCCTGAATAATTCATCTTCTTACATGATATTTTATGTTGCCTGGTGTCACAAAGGATGTAAAAAATTATGTAGACCACTGTGCAGTGTGCACCCTCATGAAGGGTAAGCAAAAGGCACCTGCCAGCAAACTCATGCCACTTCCTGCAGCTAAACACCCTTGGAAAGATTTATCTATAGATTTCATCACCAGACTTCCATTATCCTTATCATATGACTCTATTTGTGTTATTATAGACCATTTTTCCAAAAAAGTAGTCTTTATTCCATGCCTAAAGATATGCTTGTCTAAGAACTTAGCTATTCTATTTAGAGATAATATTTAGTGCAACCATGGACTATCCTCTATAATAGTATGAGATAGAGGACCATAGTTTGTATCAGACTTCACCACTGAGCTTTGCAAGCTCCTGGGAATCTCCCAGAAAACATCCACTGCCTATCACCTCCAAATAGATGGGCAAATTGAACAAGTTAATCAAGAACTCAAATAGTATCTTCATACATTCAACATGAAGAAACAGGATACATGGGCTTCTTGAATCAAGATGGCACAATTCCATCACAACAATTCCCTTTCCACAGCTACCAGATCTATCCCATTTGCCATTACTCACAACTACTTCCCACGACTAGGCTTTGAAGGAAATGCCAAGTCATTCGCAGGCAAGTTTGAAAAGGAATGTGCTAAAGCCTATCAGGAGGTACAGGAAGCCTTGGAAAAAACCAGAGAAAGAATGATGTCACAGGCCAACAAAAGCAGGTCAAACACCCCAGAGTATGCAATAGAAGATAAAGTCTAGCTATCCGCAGACAACCTCAAACTTCTGTACATAGTCAAGAAGCTTATGCAAAAATGGATTGGATCTTATGAGATCCTACAAGTCCTTTGAAACAATCCTTAATATCCCACAAGTCAATCCTAAGAGGCCTGATATTTGCAAGAGTGAAAAGGAATTTCAAAACTAAAAACATACAAACACAACTACAAGTACTTATATACTTCTAGGATTGTTTAGGGCAGGCATGGAATGATTACCTAATCCTTCGAGAATGTTCCACCAGATTCTGATAAGATAAGATAAGATAAGTCATAAGGACTTATCATTGTAACAATTTCAAGAAATAAAGAATATAAGAAAAAGATGTTTCATTCTTTCAAATGCAGTCAAGCTTCGTTTACCCAAAACCATCAACATTTATGTGGTGGTTAATGTGTCTCAAATTAAACCATATCAAGAACCATTATCTGGTCAACCCACAGTCAGACTGGATGCTATCATGGTAGATGAAAAAGACTATGAAGTTTATGAGGTGGATTTTATAGTTACATCAAGAATAAAACAACAGAAGCTAGAATATCTCATACATTGGAAAGGATGGGATGAAACAGACAGAATGTGGAAATCAGCAGACAATCTCCAAAAACATGCAAAAGATGTAATTGCTGACTTCCATCTTGCAAACCCCTTCACTCCACATGAACTCCGCGAACTATCCTTCCAAGACTTTTCTTCTCTGTTTGAAAAATATGGTAAAGACATAAATATGAAATACACTGCTACTCATCTGGAATATGAGTCATAAAGAGGGGGTAGTGTTATGGACACTAAAGACACTGTACTTCTACACTCACTTACTATATTGGACTTTAAACTTTCAAACCTTTTGATAGTCACATGGCTTAAGCACATAATTACAAAACCTTCAACTGTTATGTGACCCAAAGCACATGACCATGGGAAAGATCAGGTGACAGAGTCTAGACTCTGCCCCTATCCAGAACATGCTTCATTTACATATGTCAATATTTATGCCATTTGACACAACTTTTGCTTTTAGCTAGTCACACTCTTATCTCTGGTTACCATATATGTACTTCTTATCTGTAACACAGCATGGTCTATGTGCACACTTGTAACAATATATAAAGCAGGTGTAAACAGCTGAAGTCCTCAGTCATTTCCACTTGTCTTATGCTGCCCATTGGTGCATCAGTAGCCTTAATTGGCTGTAGCATTCAGAGAGTAGGATTAAGCTAGTGGCTCCTTGACTTCACTGCCCCACCAGTGCTAGTGAGTGCTGCAAGGTAGAAGTGACCTTGTGTACAATCATCAGCCCTACACCTTAATTGGTATGGGTTTGCAACACTGGCACAATTTAATTATTGAAACAACCCAAAAGATACAAGGCCCAAAGGTTGCACTAGAATCACTTAGACTTGGAAAGGTGGAAGAGGAGAAGACTACTCTGATCTTCTGGGAAAAAGACCAAGAGAACTAGACTGGAGTTCTCTGGCTGCTAGCTTCAAGCTTATCTACTATACATGAGTTTGTACTTATGTATGTATAATCTAAGATATAGGGGAACTGACAGAATCTAGAAAGAGGGCAGGAGTTGCCCAAACTCAGCCACTGCCCAAATGGGTGGAAACGACTATATTCACCTAGAAAGAGGGCAGGAGTTGCCCAAACTACAGACATTAGCTAGAGATAAAAACTAAGTAAAAAGTAACTCACCTCAGCTGCTGCCCAGATGGGTGGAAACGGCTGAGGTGCATGTAAGCCAAGTGGAAATATATATGTATGCTATGGGTGAAGGTATGCTCGTATTAGTCACCTGCAATGTTAGGATAGTGAACCTGAAAGAAGAATTTAAAGTGTAGTAATGTATGAAGTAACATAAAAGATTAAGTGAACCTAATGCTTCCAGTGCTTCTGGTGCTTCCAAAAAAGCACGGGAATATTTTGGAAGTGGCTCCAATGCTTCCGAGCCTTCCGAGCCTTCTGAGCCTTCCGGAGTTTCGGAAGTGTGGGAATTTTTGGAAGTACCTTCAGAACTGCAGTTCCAAGTTCAGAACTCGGAGCTCCGAACTTCGGAACTTCGGAAGCGATCACTATTGTTGAATACTGTCACTAATTTTGCAGTTAGGAAGAGAAATGATGCTAGCTTCTCAGGATTAGGCTTGAACTGGCTAAGTTCCTGAAAATGGGTCTCAAAGCAAATGCCCATATCCTTGGCATGGATGCTTCAAAGAGTCCTTCTGAGAGGTCTGTTCCTGGTGAATCTCCCTCCACAGCTGACATTATTGATGATGCCAAACTCTTTGATAAAGACCTTGCACTTGACAATCTTTCCTGTTGACAACTCATCTTGTGTTGCTATATGGGTATCAATGCTTTGGAACCAACACCTTGGGGGCATGATTCACTCCTGGTTTATGAACCTCAGAAGGCACGATCAAATGATCTATGGGAGGGCATTGATGAACTTTCCATGTTGCTGGCAGAGCTTCAGGCTGTGTGTCAGCCTGGGGGTGTTTGTACCACCAGGGTCTTTCCTATAAGACTACAAGACAAGCTCTGGACATGGATCCACTAGCTGCACTTGCATAACTGTCTTTTGGGCTTTTCTTATTCTTGGGCGAGTATTTCAAACAGAGCAGCTGAAAACACTTGCAGAGGCATTGCTAATTATGTTGGCCAAATCCAGTGCTCTCAAGGAGCATGACAGGCTTCATGCATTCATGGAAAAGAATCTGCAACCTGAAGAGGTGAGCCCGTACTTTCTTGTATCTATATGACCCACTTTCTCTCCTCTCATAGGACCCTGAGTTTCCTTCCAGTGTGCTAACCAAGTGCACCATTGTCTGGACAATGATTCCAACTTCCAAGATCAACATTTAACTTCAGCAATATGATTAATGTGTGGGTAGTTTTCTCTAAATGATCTGTACAGATCCACCAGGCTGTGTCTTGGTCCAGGGCCTAGAGAAACCACTTGTTGTGACTAAGTATAGGCTAGATGATGAGGTCAGATTTATTGGTCTTGGTGGGTGCTTATTCTTTAATTCTGTTGTGTGTTGGTGTGTTCATGTAACAGCTGTGGAAACTGTGGAGTTACCAATGGACATGGAATGGCAACACCTAAACTTTAAGAATGGGGGAAGGGGGTAGGAGCATAGGAGACATGAAATGTGTAACATTGAGGGGATACTTGTGACTGTTTGGAGTAGACTTGGAGTCTAATGTACTAGCCATTAGTGAGGTTTGAAGACTTGCTGAAGGACTTATAGTTCTGTTGAACTTGGTCAAGCATAGAAGACAAAAGTCCTAAGCTAGAGAAAAATTGACTGGTGATTCCTCTACTAGTGAAGGGTTTATATAGAGGAAATGACAGACTACATGAGGTATACATGTGATATGACATCACAATGTCATTGTGGTCTAGAGTAGTCTAGCTACTGTGAATGTGTAAACAATGAGGAGATAGGAATGCAATAACATAGGGCTGAGAGCATAGGATTGAGGGTTAGAGATACAAATGGCCACTGTCAGGGGGGAGAAAAGGGTAAGTATGTAGGGTTTGTTACAGGTCTACATTTTTCCCCTTCACATTTTGCTTCTTATCTTATCTTATCGCATCACGTGATCCCTAAGGATCTAATCATCTATCTTATCGTGAATGCTCACTTACATTTCATGGACTTAGAATCTTTTCATGCAATGACTGCCACGCAGTCTGGACACTCAAACCTTTCTCACGGATCTACGATCCACTTACACTGTCACAGTATTCACATCTTTCACTTCATTACCGTGCCGGCTATTATTACATACATGCTTCTCTTCCATTTGATCCAACATGCACATCACACGTTGTATGCTTCTCATCTTCCATTCTGCCACACAGTGTGTTGGCCTCATGTCATGCTTCTATGCTTCCATTCCATTCCCATACATGCGGACAAAGCATTGCATATTGTAGATACAGTGTCAATACTGGTAAACACTGCTGTAGTATATAAACCCCAATAGAGCACCAAAGAACTCCAGTCTAGTTCTTCTGGTCTTTTCCTCTCAAGACTAGGAAGTGGGTGGCAATACTACTTGGATCGGACCTTAGGGTCTACGCTGCCAGGTTGACACCTACTCCATATGACGGCTCATCACTCTCTCTTCTCCGTTTGTGTTACGGGTACACATTTTTCCCCTTCACATTTTCCTTTTTATCTTATCTTATCGCGTCACATGATCCCTAAGGATCTAATCATCTATCTTATCATGAACGCTCACTTACATTTCATGGACTTAGAATCGTTTCATGCAACAACTGCTTAGTCAGTCTGGACACTCAACCCTTTCACATGGATCTACGATCCACTTACACTGTCATGGTATTCACACCTTTCACTTCATTACTGTGCTGGCTATTATTACCTTATGCTTCTCTTCCATTTGATGTACATGCCCATCACACGTTGTATGCTTCTCTTCTCTTCCATTCTGCCACACAGCGTGTTGGCCTCATGCTATGCTTCTATGCTTCCATTCCATTCCCACACATGCGGACAAAGCATTGCATATCGTAGATACAGTGTCAATACTGGTAAACACTGTTGTAGTATATAAACCCCCAATGCAGCACCGAAGAACTCCAGTTTAGTTCTTCTGGTCTTTTCCCCTCAAAGGGTCCCAGTTGTAGTACTCCTCACTCCACCTCTACTCTTAGTGTCTTAGCCTTTTCTCTATGTGCAACCTTTGAGCTTCAAGCTTTGAGGGTTGTTTCAGTTTGGTTCTGTGAGCAACCTAGGATCGCTTTGCCTTCACTGGTTGAGCTATGGTCTTTTGAGTTGTTTCAGGGTTAGGTCCATAATCATGAAAACAAGTGAAAAAAGAGAAAAATGCTGGTTTTGCTGTTTCTATTCATTTCAGTTCATGCATGGCCTTTCTGTTGAATAAGTACTCTACTGTTCAACAATATATCTACATTATTATTGTAGTATAGTATATGAATATTGCTTACATAAGCAATCTATGTAGTATATCTTTCAGACTCCACTATTGGAGTTGGAATAACATTTTGTTCTACTACCACTACATGCTATCGACTCAACCGTTTCAACCAACTGGTATGTACTAGCCTTCCTCCCTCAGTACTAGTCTATGCCTGGTATTCCAACAGGTTATGAGCCCCACTAGCAAAGCAATCCAATGCGCCTAACAGCTGCAGGATGAGCTAGCTAGTTGGATCTGGTTCTATTGTTGTGCAGAAATGCTGCATATGATAATGCTGCACAGGAATGTGCAAAAGCATATAAACCTTGTTAGATGGCACTCTGTCCCACTGCTCTAAAGGACAGGACAGTAGCATGGGGAACCTATGACAGTTCATTACACTGATATTGTCACATTACAGATATCAAAAATGTCTTCCCACTCCATCTCCATCCCTGTTTTCACTGGTGCCAACTGGCAGCAATGGTGGCCTTCCATGTCTGCCTACCTTCAGGCGACTGGATACACCTGGGTCTATGACTTCTCCTAGCCCATCATTGGGACCACAAAAGAAGAAAGAGATTTTTACATCTCTTGGACCAAGGCCAATAACACTATCGTTGGCTTCATCAAACTCTACCTTTCTGAGTCCCTGAAGCAGAAGTTCGCTGCTCAGGACACTGCCAATGAGCTTCTCAAAGCTCTAAAGGACAAGTATGCTGCTCCTGGGATCTCTGGTGCATTTGTGCTATTCAAAGAGCTCCTGGACATGAAGGTCGCCCAGTCTGCCCATCCTGCGCCCTTACTAAACAAAGTCGTCACACTCTTCTCCTGTCTTGAATCTGCTGGGTACAAGTTCCCAGCAAACATCCAGGCGATGCTCTTGCTCACCAAGCTTCCACCATCCATGGACATCATCGTGCAGATAATTGCACAAGCTAAGGACTCGGCTGGCAAGCTGAAAACTCCTACTGTAGAGGAGATCTCTGCGGCTGCAATCCTATCATGGGATCAGCGCCATATGAAGGAGACTTCCAAGGCCACTCAGGCCAATAAGATAAGTGCTGTAAAATGCAAGGGGGATGACCCCAAGTTCAAGCAACAACAGGCACCTCATGGCGACAGCTCAAAAGGCAAGGGCAAGCAGTGCAGTAAGTGCTCAGGGAAGAAATTCAAGGAAAGGCAGGCTAATGCCTCTGCCTCAACCTCCCATGCCCATATCACCTCGGTTATTTATACCTCCGTTCCTGAGCCTGCTGTGGACCCCTGCTGTAACGGTAGTGAAACGTAAAAGCAGCAAACCGGCATTTTTCTCTTTTTCGCTTATATCACGATTATGGACTTATCCCTTACCTTTTTCCTAGTCGCTTTACCTTTTTACCGCTCACCCGTAAGCGCGCGTCTATCTAATCTCTTCATCTTATCTCTTCCGCACTTATAACCCACATCTTATCGCATCTTATCTATTATTCTCCCACTGAAACAACCCAAAAAGCTTGTGGCTCAAAGGTTGCACTAGAAACACTTAGACTTGGAAGGAAAGGGAGAAGCTGAGGCTACTCTGATCTTTGAGGGGAAAAGACCAAGAGAACTAGACTGGAGTTCTCTGGCCGTCTATTGAGGGTTTATATACTATATGGGTGTGTACACCTGTGTACGTCTAATCTACGATATAGGAGTGACATGTGCATAAGGCATGGTGTGGCAGCATAGCCATAGAATGGAATAGAAGCGAGGCATGAGGACCACATGAGGATGTGGCAGAATGGAAGTAGAGAAGCATGGCATGCGTGCAACGCATGTAGAATGGAAAAGAAGACTAACCTGCACGGTGATGAGTGAAGAGGTGAAACCGTGCTAGGTGTAAGGGGATCTAAGATCCGTTAGAAGCGAGCGTCCGTTGCGCGAAAAGTTCTAAGTCCAAAGGATTAGATAGAGTGTTCACGATAGTTAGATGATTAGATCTGATTAGATCACGTGACGCGATAAGATAAGATGGAAAGATAAGATAAGGGAGAAAAATGTTAGACCCGTAACACAAAAGATCAAGAATCTCCATGGTCCCACCTCCTCAGGTGAAGGACCTTTTACCACAGTCACCACGAGTTGCTTTGGACTATTCCACAGCCCTGATGAAGACAATGACGTCGAAATCCCAGATGTAGAAAACCTTGCCACATCAGAAATCCCTGCCCCACCCAGCTTCAGACAACGTCGAATCCTTGGACCAGTCAGGTTGTCAACACCACTAGCACCCCCACCCAGAACATCCATGCTCCCAGCGTCCCCACCTCATCCCACTTCACCAACCATGTCCACCAGAGCCCCAGAACTCAAGGCGGCCCTCCCAGCCGACTTTTCAGGCCAATCTGACAATGCCCCCCAATGGATCAAGGCCATGAAGGCTTACTTCGCCCTCAATGCCTCCCTGTATACCACTGACAGAGATAAGATCATGACCACCCTCAACAAGATGAGCGCAGGAAGAGGCGCCTCCTTCGCCGAGATGTGGTACAACAAGATGGCCAACTCGGCCACTCCTAACAATGAGAAGACCTTCGACTACTTTGCCTCCAACTTTGAGACCACCTTCTACCCATTCGACACCAAGTCCACAGCGCGCCTAAACCTTACCAAGCTCACCCAGAAGTCCACTCACCTCCCTGACGGAACCACTGACAACGGTTTCCAACAGTACATCACCGACTTCCAGAACCTCGCCTGTAAAGCAGGAATCACTGATGAGGTCACCCTCATGGACCAGTTTTCCATCGGATTAGACCAACGCCTCGTCAGCATGATCCTCTCCATGTCCTCCCCTCCTACTACACTCTCCAAGTGGATTGAGCAAGCCAAGACCTTCCACACACAGAAGATGCGCATCCTCGCCCTTAGGAAGGGCCACCTTCAACCCTCGTCCTCTCCCCACCCCACAAAAGACCCCAATGCTATGGATGTTGACACTGTCACCATCACCAAACTTACCCCTGCTGATCGAGCTCGATGCATCAGAGACAAGCTCTGCTTCCATTGTCGCAAACCTGGCCACAGTACCCCAAATTGTACCCAGTTCTCCTCTTTCTCCAGGACCCCTCGACGCCCCCAGAACATTCACGCCATGGAAACTTCCTCTCCCAAGGAAGAAACCCCTGCCCCACCCCATTCCCACCTCAATGAGTATGTCAACTCACTCAAAACCTCTGGCAAAGATGAAGGAGAAATCCTTGAGGTTCTCAAAACCTGCTATGAAGAACCATCTG
>JBBPSC010000464.1:0-17756 GCA_038093395.1 Baorangia bicolor
AGGGCATCGAGGGAAAGTCGAAGGTCTATACTGACACACAGAATCGCGAGCGTAGGCGACGCTGGAGGGAGTGTCTTTACGAGTCGCTTCCGACTGGTATGCATGTCTCCCAGCACGACTCCCATTCCTCAACCGTGCCTAATAGCGGAAACCTAGATTACATTTCTGGCGTCATTCTGTACCACGAGACGCTCATAGACTTTCAGCTGGCTCCTGTCTTGACGAACAGGGGAATTATCCCCGGGGTGCGTGCTGATACCGATGCACACCCTCTGCCCATCTCCCCTCTGGAACCTGCTACTCAAGGTCTTGACGACCTGTTGCCTAGGCTACAAGCGGCTTATAAGGCTGGGGCACGTTTCAGCAAATGGCGGGCTCCAATCCTTTGCAATTCATCTACTCTTCCTACGCCAGCTGGCCTTGAAGTACAAGCAGAGAGCTTGGCACGCTTCGCTGCGATCAGTCAGCAGGCCGGTCTAGTCCCTATCGTCGAGCCCGATGTCGATTTTGCGGAGGACGCGGACCTCAAGAAAAGCGTGGAGGTTCACGTCAAGATTATAAGTCTCATTTATGCTCGCTGCGCTGCCTATGGCGTTTTGCTCGAGGGTAAGTTCATACGGGAGTCACGATGTTAAACAAAAAGTCGAGGCTTATGTGTACGTTAGGCTCGTTGATCAAACCATCCTTCCCACAACCGGGTCTCAAACACCCTTCTCGCGGCACCACGTCAGTCGAGGCAATTGGCCTTGCGACGGCAACGGCACTTGCTCGTTCCGTGCCCGTATCAGTCGCAGGTGTCGTTTTCCTTTCCGGTAAGCACTTTCGGCTCTCGTCAAGCTTCCGCACATAAATAAGCCTGTTTTCAGGGGGTCTGTCGGACTCGGATGCTGTCAAGTATCTTAATGCTGTGAATGCAGTTGTGAACAAAGCTCCTCTTGGCTCGCCACTCTCTCTGTCCCGATTGCCTAACCTTACCTTCTCCTTTGGTCGTGGGTTGCAAGGTGATGCCATGAGCAAATGGGTCGGAGGCGACGAAGTGGGGGCCAAGCAGGCATTCGAGGCTAGAGCAAAGGCATGCTGGCTGGCCGCAAAGGGAGAAGCATGAACTCAGCCACAGAGTGTCTTTATTCATCGCTTCGTTCTGAAAGATAGAATTGAATCTCCAACATTTCAACCATAACCGATATCCTGCGGAATCACACATAAGATAATCCTTGCATATTGGGATTCATTTTTTTGCAGGATATTCGCGACCATCATCAGTTCATGCTTACATAGCTCCATCGACCGTCTCTAATTGGTGACAGGACTCCCTCACATATCCTTCGCTTTGAGGTTACGAGCCAAGCTCCAGACGATCGACGCGCTAATCCATAAACAACTTGCATCCTTGGGTTCAGGCAGGGTTCACGCATCAAATCAAATTCTTCCAGCGCGCTCAAGAAGAGACAGGCTGGTTCTTCACCGTCGACTTGCCGCTATGCCACAGAACTTGTGGTGCAGGTGATTGAGCATGGGACGTCCAGCCTTCCTGGGGCGCCAAAGGTCTTCCCACAGGTATTGCATGTCGATTGTAGTTGAAACATTAGTGCTTTAGCATCTATGCTGATACATATTCAGTACAGTGACCTCTAGCCTCCACTGTTGGTCAAGCAGACCACACTACTAGTGCATTGACCACATGGTGCTCGAATCTATGTCGTTCTCTGCGATTTCTAAAGCAACATATTTCCTGTGTCGACTCTTCCCTGAATTGAGCACCCTATCATTGAACCACTCGAGCAATATATCTTCGAAAACCGGTAACCAGACATCCGCGTCACCTTTGAGAAAAATGGTTGGTCACAGATTTCCTCCATGAATTGACTGATACTGGCCTGGCTCACTCGGTATTGATCTTCAGGCGATAATCTTGCGGGAGGTGGGAAGGCTCCGAGTCCGCCTATTCTGGAACATCCACCAGGCAATTTTATCAGCGTTCAAGTTCATGGCCTGCCAGTTGGTTGACGTCCTGCAGCTATACAGGGCCAGAACTCACCCCAGTCCGTTGGACGCTCACAGCACAATGCTCATTCTGTGTCCCTGTTACTCACTATGAAGCTCATCACGGTTCTTGCTGCCCCTCTGCCTACGCTTTCCCTGCTCTTGCTCAGAGTGTCGTGACAGTGCCCAAAAGAACAAAAAGCAACACGATCACAATCACGGACCTTGACGGACTCGGAGCTAGTCTCGACAACCCTGATTTCTCCCTTGGCAACACTGCATACTGCAACGGGGTCAACGGGCTCCAAGTAAAGTATCCGACTCTCGGGACAATCCCAGACTTCCCCTACGTCGGGGGTGCCCCAGGCCTCGTCTGGAACTCCACTTTGCGTGGTTCCTGCTGGCAGTTGGCTTACACCACCGTTGATGGTCAAACAAACACCATCAATATCGTCGCAGTGGACGCGGCTTACTCGTTCAACCTTTCACTTGAAGCAATGAATGTGTTAACCGGTGGCGTTGCCGTTGAGAACTTGAAGGGTACTGTGACTGCCGCGGCTAGCACTTGCGAGTTGTAAGGGTAGGTGCGTGCGATATTGTAGTACTTACTGGTGCTGAATTTTTGAGTTTTTGGGCAGCTTTGGACCTGAGGGAACTTGGAGGTCGACTGATGGCCCTAGTGTCATATAGACCACCAAACTTACCATCAGTATCATATATCTTGTCCTGTAAGTCGTGGTACCAGCAAAGTATGATGTGCAAACCAGTTGGTATTGTAAGATGTTCTCCACAACTGTTCTGATTCTCAAACCTCCACCACTGGCAAAATCAAGTTGAACCATAGACGAATCATTCCGACCACGAGATGTACCAAAGACAGTGGGGTAGGACTTCCGTCGCCACCACATCACCAATTCATCTGGATTACTCTAACTGTAGCGTCACTAACAACTGGGTAGTTCCTGACGGTCAAAAACACACGCACAGAGGTATAAAGTTCAAGCTGAAGGGACACTCATCAGCCCAGGTTCATTCTTCACCCAACAAGTGTTTTGGCAAACCATACTTCAAGTTTTCCTTTCATCATGAGGTTTATCCCATCCTTTCTGCTACCGTCCTGCCATGCCTCGCACAGAGCGGAACTGTGCAGGTCACGCACGACCCTATCTACGACAATTGCACTTTGCCTCTCAGTAGCACTGCCTGTTCCAATGGCGTTAATGGGCCCGAATATAAGTGGCCTACCTTAGGTGACATCCCCTTCTTGGGAAGCACCGAAGGACTTACCTGGAACTCCACTTTGTGCGGCACTTGCTGGCAGCTTATATATGGTACACCACGCACATCATGATGATCATTGCAGTTGATGCGGCTGATACCTTCAAGTTCGCGGAAAGGCCTGGGCGGGTGGTGATGGTGTCGCAACAGCACTACTAGTAGTCCACCTGCCGCCGATTGTGGGATATTCTTAAGCAGGTGGTACGGAAGCGGAGTTCTTCTAGACCTAATAACACCATGGTCCGTGTTCCCTCCGGTCACAATAAACGATATGGGTCTATCATCTTTATGAGTTCTGTGCAACGATAATGGGTGGACTTTCCTTTGATGCTGGTAGGGTAACGGTTGTAGCCTACTTACTAGGGACGACCAGACTGGATCGGTCATTACGCGAAATGCTCAAATCTATCATGGGTTAGTAGTCGTTTATTAGTACTTGAGTGGATGGACATGAATGTCTTCTGTCTTCGAATCAACACCCTCCGTCGAAAAACCCTCCAATGCTTCCAGGATGCATCACGCCCCAGACCTACAACTGTCTCCAAGAAGAGGACACCCGAGGCCGGAACCAGATTCACCGTCGCCAATCTCTGTCGCTGCGACGAAGCATAGGGCTTGGCCCTTCACGGCACTGAATCGCATGTACTTCAGTATCCGAGCTCATCTAAATTTGAAGTGTGTCAGAGATAGTGACCAAACTAACCATCGCGACGAGGGGCGAGTTTTACAAACCTGTGGAGAACATGCTTTGGTACCCTTTATGTTTTGCTTGGCAGGTTGAATTTATTGTCATGAAGCTCTCCGTGTAGTCCGCATGAACGGCGGAAAGCAAGCAGACACATGAACAGCGAATGTGTAACTCAGAAGCGTTCTTTTGAGCGATCAGATCGCCCAATGTGAGGAGCAGTTACGCAACAGCGCCAATGACCAGCATTCTAGCCTGGTTCCTTGTCATTGCATGACGTTGAGAAGTTGACTTGTGGGTATCCGCATCGTGAGACCAATGGAATATTAATAGGGTGGTCCGAGGGAAAATAAGTTAATTGTCAGAAGCTCACATGATCGGTAAGACCCTATTTAGATTTCATCATTGAGATGACCGCTGATACACGCGGACATTGAGTCCGAGCGCTAAGATATCGTTCAGCCTCAAATACTTGAGAGAACGCCAGAGTGATCACATCGTATTTACTGTCGTATGTAGGAGACCCACAGGGAAACCTTCTAGGCTGAAATGTTGAGCTGGCGGCTGGCCCTTCAACGAAACGCCATTGATTGCGGCACTCTCACCGTCGTCGATTGAGCGGCGTTCTGGGCGTCCTAACAATTTTGCAATAGGTCAGATCTATTCGGAGCAGTTAGTATCTGTTATGAGCGCCCATGCAGTGACGCAAGAAGAGGGCGCCGACTCGGCGGCCAGAATGCATCTAGAATCTCAGGCTTCTTATAGACAAGAGTCGAGAAATCAACTTCAGGTTGTTGCTCTATCCCCGACGCGCACGGGAAATGAAACATTCGAATCCCAGGAACGCGAACGGAATGATACGATCAACTTTACAAAGATAGGACGAGTGACGTTCCTGGTATCTTGTGGTCCCGACTCCGTGTACGATACTCTACCCGCGCTGTAGGGGATATAACATGCAATATAGCTTTAGAATGGCCCTCACTGGGATCTAGACCGCGTATGATTGTTGATAATCAGTTTTCAGGGCGACAACCTTTCAACCGTCCAGTGAGGTTCTTCGTCGGAAGATTCCTCGACGCGCAAGTATCGGACTCGATCGTGAAGACGGGATGGCTTCCCGAGCCAAAACTCCATTTCACTGATGGAGGTCAGAACCAGATGTGCTCATCGAGGATTTATATTGTTACCTTGGGAGAACCCTCCAACCACCCCAAAAATCTGGGAGGGGAATCTTTCCCTCTGTGCTCTCGTCGGCTCTGTGGAGTTTTCGAAGTCTCTCAAGTCTCTCCTGTAGATCGTTTTCCCCGATGACAGTACTTTGCTTGCTCGCCAGTGCGCCGAGCTGACTGCCGATAGGACGAGTTTGGAAGTACTCTTCGCTTTCTTTTCTGCTTAATTTCTCCACTTTGCCAACAATCCTAACCTGCCTCGATATCTCTCTCCAGAAAAAGAGTAAGGCAGCATTGGGGTTCTGGTCGAGCTCTTTAGACTTGCGGGAAGTATAATTAGTGTAAAACACGAAGCCTCGCTTGTCTAGTTGTTTAAAGAGCACCATACGCGAGGAGGGTATACCGGATGGCGTGGCAGTGGACAAAGACATGGATTCTGGTTCACGGACACCAGCATTGCGGGCTTCATTGAACCAGATATGGAACTGCTCCAGAGGAGATGGATGGACATTGCATGGGGAGATATGTTCTGGGGTGTTATACTGGAGGTGTGAGCGAACTTGGATGGTGTCTATTGTCTCCGCGACGTCTATGGTGGACATGTCCAGGGATGGAGTCGAATTGAATGATAGATCGCGCCTAGCAAGGAGATGGGATGATGACTGCGATAAAGATCTGATCGAGATTACTTTAGTGGCTTTCCGGTAGATCATGCTAATAACTAGTCCAAGTGTAGTCTCGAAACCTACACATTTGATTTGCAATCGATTCGCACCGTTTCGGAAACTCGGAATCGCCGACTTTAAGCTTTGCTTTTGAAAAATTGATGGCATGTGTATAGTAAGTAAAGTACAGTAATTACATGGTAAGTTCGTTTCATAGCCAGCTTGGGGAGGGGGGGAGGGGGGGAAATTGGAGTCTACAACTCCTGCTAGATTTTTTCTCCCGAAAAAAATCACTCCTTCGTTAGCTCAAAGCGAGACATAAACACGACAATCGGAAAATTGCTGAAGCAGAAATAAGAGAACTAGAGCCTCAGGCCCGGCTGCTGAGAGTCGATACGGATGGATTCACACAACCGGAAACTTCCTATTTGGCGTTGTTGTCAATGTCAAACAGGGACTGAAATATGACATGACAAAAGACCTTGCAAGCAAGGTAACCTCCGGAGAACACGGAGTCGCGTCGTATCACTACAGTAGCAACTGTACCACTTTATGTCTGATACACTGACATGCAGTGCCAAATATCGTTGAGTCGACATCGACTCGTTAGATAATGTGAAATGGGGAACCAGGCTACTAGTGACATGCCATCATGATGTATGACAACTGGGTTTGCCAGTTACTAGATGTTTTAGTTGGAAGCGGCCTCAGGGGAGTGTCAGCGCTCAGCCCCCTGGCAGGGTCACAAAACGTCTGGTTGCGAGACTACAATACAATTGTAGTGATACTACTAGTAGGCTTTGCTGCTGATCTGAAAAGGCATGTTGCTCCGTAACACAATTTGACATACGGTACACTATCTCGTAATGCATAGCAACTCGCTCTCTACCACCAAAACGCCGACCTGACAATGCATAACACATCATAATGCATAAGTGGGGAAGGTGATCAACACTATGCAATATGAGATTGTACTTCTGGGGTTTTCCTTACCGAACAGAAGAGGTGGTTGCACACCACCAACACGGCTGTGTCGGATAATAAGGCACGCGGTGGAATCCTCACCCAGCGCCTAAGATCGCCGGTCGAATCCTGGACAGCTAGGCATTGAGGGGCGACTCAGGCGATCTCGAGCCGCATTACACGTACCTCCTAGCCTAGAGCGCGTTTCACCAGGACTACAAAGCTTCGAGCCCTGACAAGGTTCTTGATTAGCACACAATTTTAAGGGGGGGTAGCCACTTTCTCCGTTCCGCACCACAAACCTGGCAAGAACGCGCAAAATCCAAAATATGTTTCCATGTATGATCTCTGATTGATAGGGCATATTGACCGAAATGAAGGAGCAAGCACTCATTCATAATTGGCCGCAAATGCCAAGGTTCCTTGCACTGATCCAGGGGTTCTCCCACACACAAGAGCGCCGTTTCGAGTTTAGAGTTTCCCATTGGGCGTTCGAGTTTCGCAATTTTAACGCTAGACAGACATCAATTAGTGGTGGCGTGTGTTCGCAACAAGTGAGGATAGGAGATGGTCGTCTGACAATCTTTGGAGGGGAACTTGAAGGGAAGGCCAAATACAAATACAGTAAAGTGGCTGCGGACAGATGAGTAATTCGTTACCATCTTGTGAGGTACATTGGGTCGGATGGAGCGTTGAGCGAGCGCAAATAGCTTCATTTCGCCAAAATAGTTGCTGTTCACGGGGCAAAGGCAGGTAGAGCGGAGAACTATATAAAGTTTGTTAGATTCTTGCTGCGATAAGAAGCTGATAACAATTTGTCGCATGGAGTTGAGAGTAACATGAAGATCAGTGCCTGGTCCGGACGCCATCGGTTGTTCATGAAGCCATTAGGAGAGGACACGAATGAGCTGTCTCTGTAGGGTGACACGGTTGGACAGGCCGAGTACCTCCTAACTCAACTGTCCACTAGCATGTCAACCACACTTGGACGTAAAATAAACAAGCTTTCTCGGCATGGCGTCGGCAAGCTTTTTTCTGTTCTCGGAGTTTGAAGCGGTATCCGAATTCCAAAGTGGCAAAATTGGGCACGTGGTCGGTTGCATCACGTCACTCACGGCATCAGCCGACCACCGATCTGAGATGGAGCGCCCGAGTATGATCGAGGGCGTAGTACTTTTAGACAGTCGCCCTCCTTCACTCCGCAACGCCCTCCTCCCCCCCCTCTTCCGTGTCCCCGTGCAGGGCCCTCCCTCACCAACGATGCATTCCATATCCGATCTCACTACTTTCTGCAGGAAGACCTCTGGCGATGTCCCTGCAAAGCTCGTTGTAAGTCCTTCTTTCCCATCACCACTTCTCCCTCTCTTGACCAGTTTCACAGGGCGCATCCACCACCGTCGTCGGATCAAAAATGTATCTATTTGTGAGCTACAGGTCCTGCCCTCGCCGTTTACCCTTCTGATCCTTCCTCAGGGTGGTCGTCTGGTCACTGAACGACGCATGGTCTCCGACCTCTATGTTTTCGATCTCGACACATTCACGTGGGAGAAAATGACCCCCTTTCCGGAGGACGATGTTCCCGAATCTCGTTATTTTCACAGCGCAGAAACATGCAGGTCTTCCCCGCTTCCCCTCGCTTCGTCTACTCATCTCTCGTTCTCAGGGAACAACCAACTTATTATCTTTGGTGGAATGGGAAATACTCCCGGCTCCTCCAATACAGAGGATCTCTGCGTGTTGAATGACATACGATTTCTTGACTTGTCGACGATGCACTGGCTCCCCGCCTCGTCTACCGGTGGAATCCCTCCGGATGCACCTGCCGAAGCACTTGTGCCCAAGCCTCGATATGCACATCTCTCCTCTGTAACAGCCGACAGGCTCTTCATCATTGGCGGTCAAGATCTATCGAACGTGTGGTTGGATGATGTCTACGTTTACGATCTCCTGGGAAAAGCGTGGGTCCAACGGAGGAACTTCCCCCACCATTGTGGCACCTACCGTAGCGTGGCAGTATCCGCCAATCTACGCGTTCGGCTACCTCAAGAAGAATTGTGCGCCACGGACAATAATACCGCTATTCTAGGGTCTCCAGGGACTCGCTTCCGTTCAGACAAGTCCTCACCTTCTCAAGAGTTCACGCCCACCGAGTCCCTCGTCCACCTTCCATATTCCGCCTCCCCAACGGACGACTTTCCAAACGACATCTATCTCTACAGCAACTACAATGTACGCTCCTGGCTTATCACTGTGAACCCTGCTCACGACATACTTCAAGTTCACGGATGTCAAGCGCGAACTGGAAGTTTTCTCCCCATTACCTGACACAGACTTCACAATTACCGATCGTTCCACAGCAATGACCGGAACCTCCTTTCCTCCGGGCCTTCGATTTCCCTCGGGCGCAGTTTTGGGCACTCATTTCATTATCGCTGGCACCTATCTCGCTCACACATACCAATCTTACTCGATTTGGGCACTCGACCTACTCACGATGTCTTGGTCACGCATTGATCCAGGAAATGCGGTTGCTTCTGGATCGTGGTTCCGAGCATGCCTCTGGGCAGAAACTAATAAATTCGTCATATTCGGGAATCGCAATGGAAATCTGGTAGAGGACTATAATCGCCGACTGCTCAGCTGGGATCATGTCGCAGTGATTGATCTGGAGTCGTTCGGCATTTATCAACCCCCATCACCACGGCTTGATATTCCTATGCAGGAGTTTGGTTTGTCCGCGCTGGAGGAAGGGGTTTTGGCGGATTTCGAGGTTGTTTGTGATGATGGGCGCAAGATCAAATGTTCGAGAAAGACTTTGGAGGATAGGTGGCCGTGGTTCAAGGACCAACGGGTAAGATTTCTAGAGCGTGCCCGTCAGGCTGTCGAGATTTTACCGTCCTCTTCCATGGATGTCGGTCTTCCCGACCTTCCTGGAGCGCCAGACTCGTCAGAGCCTCGGCCGGATCCGCGATTAACGCCGCGCGCTTTCCATCTCTCGGAACCGTACCCAATCACACTGGCGTTCTTGCAATACTTTTACTCGCTCGCACTCATCACTCCTCTTCAACATGCTCCCGCGGTCCTGAGTCAATTGTTGATCCTTTCCAATACATATCAGATCACACACTTGGAAGCTCTGGTGAAGCATGCGATGCACCGGGCTCTATCCAATTCCACTTCTGTTGGAGTTTACGAAGTGGCGACACTGTGTAGTTGTCGCAGTCTCCAAATACGGTACGTTCTTTAAAGTTTGGACATGATGGTATATTTACCTCTGCATTGGGGTGTAGTGCACTAAAGACTGTTATGGTAAGGTTTTCGCGGCAAGTTACACGTGTAGTAAAGCGTAGAGCTCATGGTACCCTACAATTATCCAGTCGTACAGCCAGAAAAGGACGGGCCGTTCACGCGCTGATAGCAAAGGTGGCAGCGGGGGTAATCGTGCTCCTGACCCAGGCGATAGCGACCACCAGGGGCGGGGATCAGACGAGACCCTGGGATCGTCAGCTCGGGCCCGAGGCGCATCAGATGCCAGGCTGCCGGCCGTCGATCAACAAAACTCTGGGACCAGCAGGGGCCATATTGCGAAGCACAGTAAGTAGGATACACATCTATGACAAGTCGTGGGTAAAATTGTAGAATTCTAATCTTGTGGTTGCGCGTCATGTAGCTGTTCCCACTCATGATGGAGCCTCATGTCCAATTCCGGCTGCCGCGTCAGGCTCTCAAATAAACGAACATTCGCATAAGGCGACCCTCTCAGGGAGCACCTTGACGCTACCGCGGAGCTGGTCGATGTCAAACCACAGCAGGACATTCAGCATCGTCTCTGCACACACGGACTTCGAGCTCTGTGCTGTTGCAGAACTGCTCTCCCCGGCTGTCTCTCATACACGCAGCGTTGCTGAAGAGCAAGAGGCTATTGGAGTTGCGTTGGACGACGGTCTTGATGATTACCTGGATGCCAGCATCAAGCCCTGCGATCAGCGCCAAGTGAAGCCGTCTATCACACCTTACCTTCTTCTGGAATGCGAGGAGCCTTTCTCCCCTCCACATCCCTCATACTCTCCTGCTAGCTATACCTTCACTCCGTCCGAGTCAGAATTCGAACCATTTCCAGAAGACGACCACTGGGATCCACATGGTCCTTCTGCCTTCCCCGCTTTTCACCTTCCACGTCGCGTTCGGGCACGTAAACAATCCAGTGCCGGCGTGAGTACAAGCGATTCCGATACTCCATCGCTTTCCTCTTCAACTACCTCCGTCAGTTCTTCACATTCACAATCATATTCTCCCCCGAGAAGCCCAGCCACTCTGAAAACCCCCGTTGACCACCTTCCGCCGTCGCATACCCTTGCCATCATCGAGGAGGGGTTGAGAGGAAATCGGGTGCCCATCCACCGGCGTCTCTCACAAAGTTCTGGGAGCATTGTCTTCGCACCCATGGAGCTTCCTTCGGGGCAGGAGGGACTCGTGCAATCTCTGCGGACCATCGAAGTCCGGACAAAGAACCGGAATATAGAAAACCTCCGTGTTAATGTGCCACCCCTCTCTACCCCCTTTCCTATCCTGGCCCATTCACCATTATTGACCTTCGACTCTAGCCCGTCCATGGCTGCTAGTCGGACGGTGTTACCCGATCCTCGTCCAGGTCTGGGTGGAAAGCTCTCCCTGACGCGTATCATTTCCCCCGCGTCCAAATCCTCCAAATCTTCTGAACTCGGATCGGAATCATCATCGATGTCGCCGACCATGAGCATCTCTACATCGAAGTCTTCCAAGAAGGAGGACGCAAAGGAGGAGAAGACACGGAAAGCGGAGGCGAAAAGGATGAAGAAGGCTGAACAGAAGGCCAAGGTCGAGCGGCTGGCTGAAGAGCTCAAGGAGCGTCAGCGGCGCAAAGCTCTTGCCCGGGACAGGGGCTCTGTCCATTCGAATAGGTCCGGAGGGCGTGGTGGTCGTCGACAATGGGATGCTGATATCGCCATGTACGACGGACTTGGAAACGCGATGTAGGGAACTTTCATGTGCTTTTTGTGTTGCTCGATCTACGTCATTCGTTTATAGACATTTCTTAAATTCTGTGTATATATACTTCGCCGCTCCTTTGGCATGTTTTGGTATTTGTCCAACAAGAGTAGCTATCATTAATGTAGAATTTATATGTATCACACTAGGTATATATCTGACCTGGGCAGCATAATAGATGCATCTTCCAGACCGTACAATGACACGTGGGACAGTAATGGAATTTTAAAAAAAACAATGCAATACCAGAAAAATGCTATTCTGCCCAAGAATGTGTTAGGTCCAGGAGGTAGAGTCAACAGACAGTCTTCTTTTGGATCACCCCTATGGTAGTGGTGCATTCGATCTATCATCAGCACCGCTACCGACCTCTAAAGACGCGTCCGTCTCAGTACTGGGCAGAGTCTGAACAGCCTCCCTAGCGTTGTGGACATCAGTGACTGGATCGGGTTCATTGTGTTGCGCTTCTGTCTCGTGGACCATTTCCCTCACAGGAAGACCAGCAGATGACCCAGACACTTGTACCAATCGGGTCGCTGAAGTCAAGACCAGATGATTGTCTGTCAGGCACGACAAATTTGTCAGATCGTTCAAGTTATGGAGCGACGATGAACGACAACGCACACTCCTTGGCATGTGCTGGAATCGAGGAATGTCAGACGCCACTTCAGTCCCTGATCTCGCTAAAATTGGACCTGACGTACCAAGGTCTTTCTGTCGACTACACGAGCCACCTAGTTCACAATCGGGACGGTTCGCAATGGCTGCGTCCAAGTGACCCTTTTGACGTTCGCGGATCCACCATTCCTTCAAACCCCAGAGTAATACTTCGGTTGCACAGTGCCTACAAATGCGAGTTCTCGGAGCATTAGGGTTATCATCGATTCCCGCTGCGACACTATGCATGTCCACAAATAGGTCCGATTCGATTAGGGATCGGAACCCGTTGGGCTGTGACTGTAGGTGGTGTACGATCTACAAGCGAGTCAATGTCTCAGGAACTCCAGGGACAAGTATCGCAAACTCACGTCACGATATATTTGTCTTGGGGTGATTTGTCCATTGGTCAAGTAATCCAACATAATCTCAACTTCCACAGTGTTGTTTTCAAAGCATTCATAGACCTCGGAAGATTGAATGAGGTCACCGATGTCGCTCATGTTGTGAGGGTGTTGAGTAACTAAAGATGACGCAGTACATCTACCCTGGACGTTGATGCCACAGAACGACACTTGGCAAAAGTCACATTTCGTCGTGATAGGGGCTCCGAGGGCAAGCAGCATCTCACTAATAGGACAGCCATAAGCAATGCTGGAGGATAAAACACGGGAATTCCATACCAGTTTCCGCAATATGCATGTCCCGGGGGCGAACCGTCGTCGAGATGCCAAGCTTGTTCCGAGTCGACTGAAAAGTCTACAATCGGTTGTGGACATCTCCATCCATACGGGTTATCTGGCCCACAATGCGGGCAAGGACGGGCATAGTCCGAGTTCTGGTTGAGATTTGGTTCTGGAGACGCCTCTCGGGGAGTTGGAATCTGGCAGAATGCTTGAGACATGACCGTATGGATATAAATCACTGTACGTACCCTCATCGATGACCCAGCTTTATAGATTTCGTCCGCCTGCATTCGCTCCCGTTCTGTACGCGTCCTGGAAGGTTCTGCGCGTAGCAGCACATCGACGATTGTCTGAAGTGGGCGGGATGGCGTGACGAAGCTCGAGACCCCTCTACAAGCGGGACAGTTCGTGCCACCGTTCTGTAGATTAGTCTGGTTAGCGCCTGTGTCGCCCCAAGGTACCATCATCAAATTGCGAAAACAATACAACAACGCGTTTGGCGAAACCAAACTAGCTTATGACAATACAGTTCGTGGCACTGGGTGCCGACGGTCTAACGGCAACTCACTTTGATCCAAAGTACACAACAGCTGTAGCTTCGTTAGCTGATTCCACGTTAAACACATCAGCCGATAATACCTTCCGCAAAAGAAATGTTGACACGGCGACACGACGACTGGTCGGTAGACGAGTTCGGCGCAGCAGCCGCATTGAAGCTCCTGAACGAGATCGTCGACGAGAGCATCATATTTAGACGTAGATGTTATCGGAATTTGCGCCATATCTTCTGCCGAGTCTTCCTTGAGCCTCTTCCTCATGATCTCGTCGTCGACACCCTCGAAGGAGGGGGAGGGTGGCCGCTTCAGCGTCGAGGTGGACGGTTGGTCGTCCATAACGAGAGAGGGCCTTGTATGTGGTGTGGTGTGGGCTGATTGACTAGAACGAACGTCTTCCATGGATCGCCAAAGACTTATCACGCAGGTCAACGTCAATGTAGGAAACGACGCGCATTTGGCTTAAGTACGTCCGTGACTGTACATCATTTCCATATTAGGAAATATCGGTAACGGTTACAACACATTCAAGTTCCACTACGTGAAAGGGTATCGATGCAAACGTGATTCTCAATTCGAGGATACCATTTCCGGAGGACTCGGAGGCGGTAGGGGACGACCTGCTTCCCTACAAGCAACAGCGAGTTGTTCGCGGATTCTCTGCGACCGGCGTCTTTGCTCTAGCATGACGACTCAGCGCCGATCCAGAGCAGGGGCTAGAGGACTGACCAGAACACGGCCACAAGGCACTCAGGTAGTCGATGGGTTTAAAGAGGGCGGTACCCACGTCGAGGGCAAGAGTCAACGAATTGTCGCGTTCCCAAAGAGATAATGCCCTGTTCCGGCTGCAGATCAGTGACGTGAAGTATAGCTTCCTAGCATCACACTACCTGCTGATCTGGCTCATGAACCAGAATGCAAAGAAAGGTCGGTGCACCAACGTATGCGATGCATGCCCTGTCACGGCTGCCAGTGATTGGACGACACGCTGGGCGACATTGGCTTGGTGGATGACTTGAAAACGACACGTGAGTTGCAGTTGTGCGGATCGAGACAAGACCGACGTACGCCACTCTTTTGCTTTCTTGTGGAAAAAGTGATTAATGTCACTGGAAGCGGTTGAGTCGTGTTTCCGACCACTGAAACAGGGAAAGACCTACCCAGTAGCAAGCGATGCATGTTGTTGGAATTCATGCGTCACAATCAGCCGTACGCTGCAAGACAATTAGTCGGATTCACCACAAGGAACGACTTGCATACTTGAATAGATACTCACGTCCCTGGAATAGGAACGTTCTCTCGAGGTCACATCCGTGTGAGTCGAGCGCTTTCTCAAGCGCGTCCGCTTCGAGCCATGCATCCAGTCCAAACCGTGCCATCTCGGCTTCCGATACGCTGGGATCGTGACGCATTCTCAGACAACTGTGCCAGAGCAGCATGGTCCGGTAATTGAGCGACCAGATGGTGTCTTTCCCGGAATGACCACCGGAGGAGCGCATCGCCTCGCCAGGAAAGAGTAGCGTAAACTAAATGCCTGTAGGTCAGTTGAGCCACATGGTTGTGGAGGCGTGCATACATTAGCGGGTTCTAGGACGAAGAGCTCAGAAGGTGTTCGATTTGCTGATGTGACATATGATGTGTGGCCAGCTGTGAGCACCAACGTGCTCCAGCAAAGCCTCCGACAAGTTTCTTTTCTGATCTCGGCTTCTGACCAATAGCTATCCCAGGCTGGAGAAGATAGCCAGAGGGGGGTGTATTCATGGGCCGTCGCCGAATGTTGTCCGAGCGATCGGGAAGCACAAGAGCAACCTTGCCACGGGTACGGGGAGTGTGTATTGTCTACTCCGGCATGGAGTAATGGATTAGTTGCCCAAGATTGTGACGCAGACATGACCGAGGGGACAGAACGTGGACAGAATCTAGTGGAAGCCGGATCCTCCATGTCGACAAAGGTCAGAGAAAGCGTCCTGATGATGGTGTCGAGTATAACCAGACCAGACGAGCATCGCTCGCTGGTGTGATTAGGATGCGCGCAGACCTCGAACAAAGCTAGGAGCTTTCGGACGGTCAGATAAGCGACGAAGTAAAGGGACCTGCTTACCCAAGCTGCCTGTGCTAGTTCTTCGTCGATCCAACGAGCATTCAGACTGGCCTCGAGGGCACCTTGAGCGACGTCCCGGAGACGCATCGCTTTCTGGCGACCTTCTTTGCCAAAGCCGGCCTCGGAAGACTGAAAAAAGGTGGCAATGGCAAGCGCGGCAGGCAAGAAACTTGGTTGCATGCGGGCCCGCCTTTCCGGATCGAAATAAATAGAGAGAAAACGAGGGACGTTGATAAAGGAAAACCAATAATTTGAAGAACGGAAAAGAAAACGTAAATCGCCGGTAATCTGGTTTGCCGCTTGCTGTCGTTTCGACACGGGTATGGATAGGGACTGAAAGGAGGGGTAGTACATGGTGAGGAGGGAATCCCACCAAGTTTGACGAGCAAAGTCGAGAGAAGGCTCAGAGATAATATTTAGAGAGTCTTCAGAGATGTCGTTGTCTTGGCACGGGGAGATGAATGCACGAGTCGTAGTTGTGGGGATGAGAGAGTTCACTGGGGGATGGAAGTCTAAATGGGAAGTGAAGCTGAGAGTATTGTATAGACCCTTTGGTCACAACTGATATGAGAATGTCAACGACGAGTAAGTGATCAAGCTAATACCTGACTGCTCGTCGTGTGGTATAATGTGCCGTCCGGGAAGACCGGGAGTGGATCAGATATGACTGATCCTGAGCCGGTGAGTGAAGAATCTGGACGCAAGGGTGGTGGGGAAGCTGCCGGAGTGGGGTGAAATGGAGGCATATCGGCTAATCGTGGGTCGAGGACAAGAGAAGGCTGTTTGAGTGGAGCGAGAGGGTGGGCGGATGTAGGGAATGGAGGGGACTGAGGTTGTGGAGGCGGGGACGCGGTATCGTGTCTCTTTCTACGGCGACGACGGGACGCGACTGGATCTGCATCACTCTCCTGGCGAGCCTCGCGTGCCATGCGCTGGCGTGCGCCGGGAGTCTTGTCTGGGCCTCTGCGCTTTGGGGCGGCATCGTAGACGCAGGAGTCGGTCGGCTTCGTGCGGCGGGTGCAGTTATGGCAGGCAGGCTTTGCGCCATCGCAGCGTATCTTGCGCGTTCGACTTGGATGTGGATGAGGAGGGGAAAGGGAGAGAAGGTAGGACATACCATTGCAAGCAAGCGACGTACACCCGTGCGCGGGGTTTTCCCTGTGTGGTGAGGGGCTGATCTGGAGCGAGTTCGATGTGGGCTTTCTCTCTGCGGTTTTTTTTGATGCGAGAGGACTGGAAGTGGATGGAAGTGGAGGATGGGGAGTGGGAAGGGGATTCGGAGAGTGGGCGGAGTGGGACGGGTTGGTCGACGGCGAGGGAAGGGTCCAATTGGGGGAGATCGGGTCGGTGGTGGGTGTCTTGGAATCTGCGGTGATCGTGCGAGGGGATGCCGGGGAGGGACATGCTCGCGATCGAGGGAAGTCGGGTCGAATATGACATTGAAATGGTGATGTTGATGTCTGTTTGATGGAATTCGGTGGGAATGTCGCGCAGACATTGACACCAGCGACGACGACGACGACGACGACGACCTCGCTCTGGGTGATCACGGCGACGCGATAGTATTACCCCGTTCCGGGTCAGGCGTTCTTTCCCCACCCCCTGACCTCATTGACACCGACGACAACGACGATCTCCACGTCGGTGTGGGTGATCCATGCGGGTCCAATCCTGCTTCGCAACAAGAGGTCAGATGCTTCTCGCACCCCCCACAGATACTCTGGATACCTCTCACCATAAAATGTATTCCATACACCCCCCCTACCCATGCACATGCGCCAATTCACTCTCCCCCTCGCTCTCCTTTCTGCTCTCGGAGCCATTGCTATACCCACCTATGCCCCCCCTCTCCCCCCCGTCCCTCGCGCCCAGGTCTCGTCCGTCACCACCGTGACCTCCGCTGAGCTCTCTACTCTCGCCCCCTATACCGAGTTTGCTAGGGCTGCCTATTGCTCTCCTTCCGTCGTCCAGAGCTGGGCCTGTG
>JBBPSC010000465.1:0-17747 GCA_038093395.1 Baorangia bicolor
CGGTCAGAGTGTCACTGCGACTTTGCCAGCACCAGCTCCACCCTCATACCAAACCCCCAATGTCTCACTTTTCGACCTCCAGTTCCTCCCCAGCGCTGACCACACAGCAACGATCCATCTCTTAGACTGGAATAATGGCGCTACGTCCCTTTACTTTGATTACGCTCTTATCAATGAAAGCTATGTCGCGCCCGTCTCGTCGTCAACCTTGTCGATGACAAGTACTGCACATACTTCGACTGGAGTAACACTTCAGTCCTCGACTACACAACCAGCGAACTCCCCTTCCACATCTCCCACAACAATTTCCACCTTCAGTGGTTCTACCTATACGTCCGGAGCCACTTCTGCCGCTTCTAATGCTGATTCCAGGTCTGTGCCTTCACATAACATCCTTCCCCCAGACGCTGACACCATCCACTAGTGTGAACCTCGGTTCTGTGGTGGGCGGCGTATGTGGAGGACTTGCTGCTCTCGTTGCCATCGTCACAGCTATCATCTTCCTCAAAAAGCGCAAGTCTCGTCACGCAAAGTTGGAAGAAAGTTGGAGACCTGATCCATTCCCTCCCACTCCTCCTCTGGCCCGCGACCAGATAGCGTCGTCGCCAGCACACTCCCAGACGGATGAGAAGACGCGCATGCGTCTCGCGGCGCTGTATCAGTCTTGCAGGCAGTCTGACGGCGAACCGACTGATTTTCACATCCGTTCGGCCGCTGGCAATGCAGGGAGGACTCCGGAGGTCGGAGCTGGGCCGTTGACCGCTGATCCTTTTTCGCGCAGCGACTTTATCATCGATTGTAGACCATCATCCGACTCTCATGGGTCTGTGGTTCGAAATACTCCTCCCCCGACAGTCAGGGTCGATTCGGCACCACCTCCAGGTTACAAGACACTGGAACCCAGACGCCGGAAGGCTTCCAAGTAGTTCCCCCTTTTGGTCCCCCTTTAACTTCGTTCCTTATATACACATAACATGCACCTTCTTTCTATGCATCAATGTCCACTGTTCCTTCGACTTGAACATCCTTGTTCATCCCACATTTCACTGAATGTTTGTTACTACGATTAATATGGCGGTGTACTTGATACGGTTATAGATAAGCTCGTCCGGGAGTGTCCCGGGCACATGGTGGCTAAGCAGTATTGTGTACGTATAGCAAAATCACAAAGAACAGGAACACCAAGAGAGAAAGCATACAGACATCGTCCGAATACAATGCACTCGCTCTGTCACAACGCCCGTGCGTAATCATAGCTTGGTGGCGCCGTATCCACCGTCGTCTCCCCATCCCCAATATCGCTCATCATCGGCAGCCCGCCTGGCGTCCTGAAGAAGCTGTTCAGGTCGGCATGCGCGCGCAACTCTGGGTCATTGAAACCGATGCTAGTCGCGCCTTGTGGATTCGCTACCATGCGTTCGAGCACGCGGGCCACGACCGGCGCAGGGACGTTGTTGTTGAACAGGCTGTTGACATAGTCCGCTTGTTCATCCGTCAGGACTGCGTTCAGACGCGTGCCAGGAACGTCCGGGCTCGGGTCCTGCTGCAGGGTGCCGCCTAAAGCAGGCCGTGGTTTTTCGTTGGGGTAACTGACCGGCACCGGATCCACCGCTGGCTGTGCTAGTTGATTCGGTGTCAGCGCGTCGCGGTCATGAGGCGTTACTGCTACCGCTGCAGCACTAATCGACACTGGTACAGACGAGGTGACGCTGATGTCGCCGCTCGATGCAACGCGCGTGTGAGAGAAGTTCGTTACGGGACTTGAGCTAATCAGGTCCCGGCCCCCGGGGCTAGGCGTGGAACCCGCCTCCGAGTCTGTCCATGATTGCAAAGGACGCGATGTTTCAGAGGGTCGGCTCGCGGCCAGTGCAGCAGAACTGCCGAATTGGTTTACGCTGGAAGCGTCGATGAACCTGGCTTCAGGGAGAAGCGGGCTGGGTCTCTCATTTAGTGTCTCCAGGTGTTGGCGACGGCGGCGACGGATGCAGCAGAATGCCAAGCCGAGGAGTGCGAGCAGGCCAACACCACCCCCGACAGCACCGCCCACGACAGCAGCAACGTTGAGTCTGCGAAAGGCATCATTCATTAGGCTGTAATCAATTGTAGCCATAGGTGAACCTCACTTGTTTGAAGTCGGAGATGACGATGACGAACCGGTGCCGTTCCCGGATGGCGTACTTGACGGAAGCGTTGTCACTCCCGATACTCCCGGTGAATGAGAAGAAAAGAGCGATATGATAGATGCTACAGAGGAAGCTCCAACGATTGTCTGGGTTCCTGTCGAACTCGTTTGTTGTGAAGTGGTTTGTGAAATTGTGTTTGGATTGGCTGACGTTGGCGATGGCGCCGAAGACGGAGACTGGGTGGTGGTTGGAGTTGGATTAGGGCTTGGGTTTGGAGTCGGACTCGGGTTCGAAGGCGGATTCGAAGTGGTGGTCGGACCTGCAACCACCGCCTGATTGACGTCGATATAGTCCAGCATCATTCCACTAAAGCCGCCATTCCAATCCAGCACTGTCATCACAGCTGTGTGTGTTCCAGAGGGTATATTCTGCACATTGAAGAGGGTGACATGGGGGATATAGTATTGCGGTGACGGGGGTGCGCCGAGGGTTGCCGTCGTTGCTGTGCCCGAGTCTATGGAAAGAGAGGCCGACATGCCTTGCGGTCCGGCTTGTAGAACATATATGGTTAATCCGGAGCCTAGAATGAGTAGGGTGGAATCTGTCCCTTGTCCTAGCGAGAAAACCTAAAGAACGTACCCGTGAATGAAAACTGCACTGCGCAGTTGTTCGCTGTACTGCATGCTGCATCTATAGGGCCAAGTTAACGCCAGGTGCAGGACGCTCTGTTGTTATCGTTGACTTACAAGTGCTACAAGTGTCATTCAATCGTGCCTTGAGTATGGAAATCGATAACACCCAGTGCGCTAGAGTACTCACTATGTGCCATCGTAACACTGAGTTGCATCAATAGTCTGCATTGTCCCGTTGGGCAATCGAATTGAGAGTACTTCTCCAGTATCGGAACCGAACGGGCCCCATACTGGACCCGCTGGGTTTTCGGAGAACTTGAGTGTCGAATAGTTGCTGTCGTCAATGGTATAATCCGCACGGACGAGCACCAGGTATAGAGAGAGGACAAAAATCAAAAGATGAAGTTTAGACATACTCAAAAAAAGAGGGCCGCTAGCGCAGCCCTAGCCAATGCCTCAAAATCAGAGCGCTTGGGATCAGTAAAGGAGTGGAAGGGACCAGGAGTGGGATATCTCGAACAAGTCACCTGCAAAATCGGATTAGGGAACAAAAAAAAAGATGCTCTAACCATTTGCAGTCTTCATCCAAGTAACTTACATATGCCTTGGCAATGCTCTGATGCTTCCGATGATGCGGTGCCTTACTGAGTAAGGGCGCGCACAGGTTTCATGATCAACCGCTGAGGAATCTCCCATACTTGGAGACGGACGTTATGGCTCCTTGAAGGACATGGGACTGCATGCAAAGATAAGATGCAAATAGTAGACCCCTTGAAGTTAACCTAAGTCAGAGAGATAATGGACTTCAACATTTCTTGAATCTGTTGGTATGTATGCACAGCGCATTCTTGGCATGAGCGTACAGGATGATGATGGCGGTCTTCCTGTGAGAAGCCGCGGGTAGTTATTTTTACTAATATTTATCGGGTGAACCAGAACTCGAGCGGAGCAACATTGTATAACGGTGTTCGAATTCAATGAAAAATTTGCTGCACCTGGGCTCGTATACTTGTGTTTTGTTGATGTCTGCAAAGTCCCAACATCTCCATTGTGCTTGTCAGTAACAAGTAGTCAGTACAACTCGCCAGTGATGGACAATGTTTGCTTGACTACGAGTCGGTGCGACAAAGTTACTATCTGTACAACAACTTCGGCAGTCATGTTGGTTCGACACTTTCACAGAATACACATACATTTTTCATTGTCCACACAGCTACAGTACATCTAGTATATATTTTAGAGGTCTGCAAGTTTGAATGAATACAATAGCAGCAGAAATGAGTGAGATAGTTAAACTATTGGTAGTCACGCTGAATCGTCACACTGGTGAGTCACCCGCCGGGCGGCGCCACAGCTGAGTCTGAAGCTTTGTCAAGCTGCCGCGAACGTGCCGAGCCACCACTAGGAGCAGTCACAGCGCGGAGTGGAGATGGGGCTACTTCGCCTTCGCAGGTCGACGTAACCAATACACAGGGACGCGCGGGGAGGCACAATAAAACTTACAAATGACAGATACAAGCAGCAGGGAAAATGCGTGCTCGAAATCTGTCCCACTACTTCGTTACCGGGTTCCGAGCGGAGACTGATTTCGATCTGTGTGCCAAGTGTGACTATTCGTGACGTATTCGTAACTGCCGATGACAGCCGAAGTTGTTGTAACAATGTTCATCGGTCACGTGATGCGACGCGCCTCACAGATCGTGTCGTGTTTTCGGACTCCGACATATCCCCTCTTCCCCTCGACTACCACTATATGTGTTTCCACCACATTTCCTTCCTCATCGTCCTGAGCTCATTAGATAAGTACCATTCATGTACACATCATCCACAAACCCTCTCTCACCAACTTTTACCGAATTTAGAGGCTGGTTTACGGGTGGATTCCACCATCTGAGAGCGGATGTAGCTGATTATGTCATCGTGTGTGTCAACAGCCCCTGCATGTTCTCTGTTACCCCCCATGTCATACATGAGCTGAGTTGTTGTTTCTATTTCATTACCTCACTCGAGCTGACATGACTTGCTTCAGCAATTGCTATATCACTAGACCGACATATCCTTCGCATTCACCTGATGTTCACCACCTGGATGTCCTGTGTGAACGATTGAACTTGTCCGCTACTCCATTTCCCACCACGTAGCCCCAAGTCGCGGAGGGCGTAATGCCCACTCGATATTTTTATCTTGGTGCTCGTCGTAAGTTCCACCAGTTCTTTTTGCTTCATTTGCTCTTGTTCCTAGCTGCGTTACAGTGCCGCCTGATTTTAGTGTGAAACACGAGCACTCAATAGCACCTACTAACCCACTGAAATTCAGAGTGGATCCATGCCGCTTCGTTAGATTTATTTCCCATGAATTTCAATGAGCTATCTCTTGAACTTCACATTAACATGCACTTAATCGAGCACTATTTACTAGCCAGTGTTACCACTGCCCATGTGACTGCAGGTTTGCCATACTGCTAGGGAAGGCTTGTTTTCACGAATGATTAGTACCTTTGTGCCGGACATGAAGCTCGAAGATCTAGGGACTTCTCAATGCAATTAAAGGTGCATATAACTTGCGGGACAGGGATCAATTTCACCCAAAACAGTCTGTGGAATCTGACGAGTCTCCCCCGCGGCATGCGACGATAGTCAAAGCTCCTGATCCCAACCAAAACAATACCACGGGTTGAACTATCAGCTCAGAACACTTCGAGTCGGGACACTTGGCCAGAATATCGTGATCCAATCCTGTATTTTCTTCCTTAGGGTTGAGGATGACACACTCCGAGCTTGAAATCACTTGTGATTGACGTCAATGAAGCACAATGTGTGCTGTGACAATTCCAAATACAGTGCTGAACGCAATCTGCGTAAACTAAGTGATCTAACGGAGTGTGACCAATTCTTTTGGACAAACTATTGTCAGTCGATGGTGATCACAACCAAAATGTCCTCGACAAACCTTCAGCTGACGTAGGATGAATCGCAACCGTGTCATCCAGATCTTGTTTGCGTGCTGTTTCCAGCGTGTGAGCGTGGTAATCCTTAAGATTTCGAGACGTACCGCCCATTTTGACGGCTACTGCAAAACCTTGCAGGGCTTCGTCACTTCCCAATCCGATGATATGAGCACCGACAACACGTTCCTCTTCGCCCACGACGATGAGCTTGTAAACTGTTGGCTCCTTGTGATTTTCCGCGATCTGGGAGAAATAGAGCGCGCGGAACGATGACTTGTCTGTGATTGAAACGAGATCAGAAATCGTGATCCGCGAAGGGTCACACCCGACGTACAAATCTTGACGTCTTTGCCATATTTCTCGTAGGCTTCTGGTTCTGTAAGACCCACGGTACCGATAGTAGGATGCCTGTACCAATTTAGTATCACACCACAACCCCGGAAAACTCTACTTACGAAAAGACGACGGTAGGTATGTTCTCGTATGAGAGCTTGTCGTTCTTGAAATTTTCGGGGCCGAAGAGTCTATTGGACAGCCGCCTGCCGGCTGCGATGGCGACAGGCGTAAGCAGGGCTTTGCCTTGCACGTCACCGATCGCATAGACACCCCGGACGCCGGAGTTCTGGAATTCGTCAACAATGACATCACCCTTCTTGTCGAGCTTAATTCCGAGTTCTTCAAGTCCAAGGCCTTCCGTGTTGGCATGTCGGCCAATTGCCCAGATCAAGCAGTCAACTTCAGTGGTCTGCCCATTGTTATCATAGATCGTAAGGGTATTCCCTTTCTCTCCTTCTATGCGCTGGATTTTAGAGTTCTTGTGGATCTTGACTCCAGTGTGCTCCATCCACGGGGTTAGTGTGTCCTGCAGCACGGGGTCGAACGTACGTAGGACCTTGTCATACCGGATGAAAAGGTGAGTCTCAGCACCGAGCGAGTTGAGGACTCCAGCGAATTCTACAGCAATGTAACCAGCACCGATGATTGCAACGCGCTTGGGCTGTTCTTCCAGATCGAAGAATCCATCAGAATCGATACCAAGGCTCGCTCCAGGGATGACATCGTCCGAAGGGGTCGTGGGACGCCCCCCGGTAGCGATCGTTATGTGGTCTGCGTTTAGCGTGTACTTCTGACCGTCTGGGCGAGTGACCTCGACTGAACTGGGGGATGTCAAGCGTGCGAACCCAGCATGATACTCCACTTTTTCCTTCTCGAGATTGTTCTCATAGATGTTGTTCAACCTGCGGATGTATGCATCGCGCTGGGGCTTAAAGGCCGCCCAGTCGAATTTGGGCGCTGGAACTCCCTGGAAATGATATCCTTCGGAGGCATGGCGTAATTTGTCCGCCAGGTCGGCGGCGTGCCACATGATCTGGGGAAGCGGTCGACCATACATTCAATAATGCATCATAAGTAGTGTCCGCACCTTCTTTGGAACACATCCTTGATTATCGAGAGTCGTAAGCTCGATGGTATGTCGCAATCAGCGATAACTACCTACCAACGTTCACACAAGTACCACCTAGGTGGGGGGAGGTCTCGATGAGGGCGACTTTCTTGCCGTACATGGCCGCGCGACGCTATGGGGAGAATCAATAATGAGAGCGGCGAACCCCTAAGAGAACTTACCGAAGAAGCGACACCACCGCTGCCACCTCCGATGCAAATATAATCGTAGCGTTCATGCTGAGGACGATCTATCGGTGCCATCTTGGTTGATGAGGAAGTGAAAGATCTTGACAACTACGGTGCAGTGAAGTTGAATGAGATAGGACCAAGTGATGGAAATTAACTGGATATAGGCACACTACCTGATGAAGTCGTGGGGATGCACGGTGAGCAGGCAGTAATGAGGAAGATGCCACTTTTGCTGCGGATGCTACGGCAGAAAATTGGACAACTAGCTTCGGTGAAGAGAAATGGGAGACAACGTGCACCCAAATCATTTCCGGCGATGCTTTTTATATGTCCCTTTCCCCTCTGTCAGCCTCTTTTCTATCTGGTATGTCGACAGCTGAGCGCTGAATGTCATGCGAAAGTAGATCACGTGCACGGATCTGCTGACCAAGCCTATGATGCAATCCAAGCTTGACAAAACATTCTTTGTGCACCTTCTTGCTCGTCCTCGAAGTCGAAATGAAGAATTCCGAGTCCCCTAACTGCTGAGCGCTGATTTCTTAGATGTCAACTCGGAGGTTCAAACGTTCACCCTTCCCCCTCTTAGCCTTCTTTTCTTCCTGCCTATTGACTTTGGTCTTGCTGGCGAGGTATGCAAGCTGTCGCCAGTGGCAACATTGCACTGTGTAGTTCCTGTACAAGCACCGATTGGTATCCCGCAAGCCTCAAGACTGTACTCACCACCATATACAGAGTTGCCCGTCAAATTCAACCAAAAACGGACCAGCTTCATGAAGTCCGTGTCACCTTGTCAATCATTCTCAACGACCATCCAATCCTTCCCTCAATGGCGACATCCAATTCATTTTTTTACTCTATGCTCCCGGATACATCACCTTGCTTTGTACTTTGAGGATTACATGCAAGAATTGCTCGATCACTTAACCACTTGTATTTCACACACCACCGGCTGTGGTGGCATAAACAGGTGGTATTTCGCCCCAGCATCCCCAACTCATGTCACCTACGTGAAGTGTGGTTGATGGCAATGCAGTGGCATACACCATCCGTCCTTGATGGTGACATTTCCGCTAGAGAGTAACTCTGTCACATTCGGTGAGTGTTCGCCAGCTAACACAAACAGACAGCCATGAGCTTTCAACGGTGAAAGAGCCTTTTTTGCCAGGTGGATTACTGGGTCCAGTATCGACCTGTCGACGATGATCGTGGTAACTAAATTACTTTGTCGTCGAACACCGTCGGTCTAATGGCTGCTGAAGCAAACTACTTCAAGCTGGACAGCCTAAAAAGGCCATGTAACCATCCGTAATCACGGTGGCTTGAAGTCTTTACACGCAAGACACGATGATGCACACGCATGACTTTCTGATGCATTCAAGTAGTTGCAGCCCATCCTCATCTATGCTGGTCGGATCCGACAGTCGCACCCTGAGGTGTGGATGGTGATGGGCTGGCAATGATCGTGATTTCTGACGAAAATCACCCGCAGAGCGTGCCTGTATAAATGCGTCGTCTGGAACCACAACTTACCATGTCCTCGAGGCCTCATTAGAGTGAATCATGGCCACCAAATGAGAGGTTGTTTGTAGCACCGACTCGATCGTTTACTGCCAGTGGCTCGGTGAGTGATCGTTATTAGCCAAGACAAGCACTGGCATCTCGCTGATCTTTGGCGCTTCCCCTCCGTTGCTTTCACGCCTCAGTTGCACCCTAGACTCTCTTGATCTGAGAGACACGCAATGTCCATATGTGTTCGATCACCAACACAGCACCAGGCCGTGACTGAAACCCCGAATTCATAATCGAAAGGAACACCGCCAAGACACTGGGGTGTACCCATCGGAAACTTCTATGAGATGTGGCTGTGTCTCATATCTCCAACTGGTTGAGTGGTTTCTGGTCCTGATGTAAAAGCAGATGATTTACAATATCTCCATCTGTAGGGTTTCGAATGGGGTGCAATACACTTTCCCAAGAGGCCGCTCCTTAGGCACGGCCCGCAGGCAAATATTATACATGTATACGCGACGTCAAAATATTCTTGGCCTGCTGCGGAATCCTCATCAATTACAGATGAGTATAGATATGACTGTGTTCATATCCGAAAGTTAACACCTGCCATGCGTGTAAAAGGCCGAAGGTTCAAACTTAGCGATGGCAGTGCGTGTCAACGGTGACTAGTTGGCTCCCCTGCACCTCTCGCAGCCTGGGTGAGCCAGAAAAGCCGCTTGGAACTATATCCTGGTGAGCCTGTCCTGAGCTAGTGACTGTCACTCATGTAATGAGCTGTCACCACCATGTCAATGATCGAGTAGAAAATGATGGTACTACCGTACCACTACCTCAGTCTGTCATCGTCGTGCCACTTCGCGCGTGCATGTGCAACGAGATTAGGCCTGGAAGGGTTGTGTGCAACTTTAGGGTGAAGCGCCACCCGCAGGCTCACTGTCTGTTGTTCGGGATTAGTGGCATCACTGTGGCATCTTTAATCATTGGTGCACTTCAACGATGGCACATTAAACGTACGCTTGGGACAAATTCGCAACCATGGCGAACAATCATATTGATATATATCATGGAACGTCTAAACGGCCATTCAGTGAGTGCCTCATGACATACGACGGCGCTGGGTTGTGGCATTGTTACATGTACGAAACGCAGCCCGCTTTCGCCCACGCTCGACTTGGAATTCCAGTTTCATTATACGTGGGGTTTGAGCAAATAGCGCTATGCCAAATCCAGACTATCTAACCGAACTTCGTCAGGTCGATATGCGTGTCCACAGCGCGGTAACCTGGTTGTTCTGCAAGGTGTCGCAGCCTGAGCCATTGCACAGCGGATTGATCAGTATATCGATCTGGTTTAAATGCTGGACAAAACGAAATCCAGGCTAGACCAGAGCATTCTGGAGTTAGCCTGGAGCGAGAGTGCTCCAGATTTCGTTTTGTCCAGCGTTCAGACCAGCACAAAACTTTGGTAAATCTGTCGTGTCAGGCAGGTTCTCCCTAGGCACTGTCAGTAATTCAGTGCCCTATCACAGCTGCAGTGACTGTATTTCATCGCCACTCACGTGTGCAGGCAACAACTCCGAGTCCATACGATCTAGGAGCGACTAGGATGTGTGTTGGAACTTGGGATAGAACCGCTCATTTTCAGTTTTGACCGGGACCATTGCCCTCCTTGGCTACGGCTCGGATCGTGCACCGGTACCCTCGCCGGCCTTCCTCACTTCCCGAATTTTCACCATGTGATTATTTCATACGCCGCAGTCACTCCTTGTGATTTCGTGCGTCACCGTGCTTAGTGAGGCGACGGGAGTGCTTCCCTTCTCTTGAACCACTCCCGTCGCCTCACTAGGTGCGCATTCGATGTCGTTGACCTCCGTTTTCTGTATATTAATTTATCTCGGCCCTTCGTTAGGATAGCTCCCAATTTCGTCACCTGAACTCCACGGTGCTACAAACAAAATCTTCAAATTGAGCGTGGGCGGAAGCGGTCTAACGTTTGTTGCTAGCTTCAAGGCGTACGTGTCTGGCCCTCGGAGTGCCAGCGCTTCATACCACCAACGCTGGCCGTATATGTTTGGAACGATAGAAGTCACCGTAAGTTTGACTGGCAGTGGCTCTATGCGATGATACGGAACCGGTTAGGATCCGATCCGCCAGGCGACACCGCTAATGTCCCCTGTCATGGTTGCATAGTAAAGTTGCTCTGTGTGTTTGAACTGTGGGTCATCGGTCTCCATGAAGCCTTCTTGTCACGAGAGGCGTGGCGTAGAGGTGGGGGTGAAAGACCAACGGCACCATGGGTCAGACCCCGCATGCGTGTACGGAGACAGTGTGAGTACTCCTCGGCCTTGCTAACGTCAGAAGGATTCGTAATGATTAATGAACGATCGGATGTTCGCGAAGATGAAGAATGCGCAGGGAGCTACGGGGGGCAAAAGGGAAACACCCGGATTCCAGAATGGTTCGAGTGTGGCGTTACCGCGGTATGACGCGTTTTTTGGGCAACGAAGCCCTTTGGTTTCTGGCCTCGTGTCGGTGAGGAGCTGCGCCCATTTTATCCTCAATTTAGAACGCCGGACGTGGGCCGGGAGGAGCAAGATGGCAAAGGGTTGAAATGGTTTACACATTTGCGTACTTAGACTTTTTCATAACGAACGCATACCCGCCCAGGGGTATGTGTTATGGAGGGGGGGGTGTTATTGGGGAGGTCGACTGACAACATGATGCACAGTCGTACACATTATGAAAAAGTCTATTATCGTTGATAATCATTCTAGTGGTAAATAGCAACACGAGATGAGTCGCCTCTGAATATTTGAATGCATCATCGATGAAATTAAACTGGCGAGACACGGCACAGCATTCCCATACTTAAGTTCTACCTGAAACAAGGAACAGTCTAACAGAAGCGTCATTCTCGTAACAGAAAGTCGACGGGTGAATTGTTTGTCAGCTCCGAACGTTATCTCTGATGAGTACGGTTAACAGTTACCTGTATGTACCTACCGTTTCGGCGGTCTTGGAAGAGGAATTCTCATGTATATCCGAGCCTTCCGCATCCCTGAAACTGCCTGGATCTGTGGATGAGGGATTGATGACATGATTCATAATGGACACGCTGAGCTATCAAAGCGTTCTCCCGGAGGATGTATGATACACAGAATAGCCAGAAGTTCGGTTGGGCTGGTAAACCTAGTACATAATGAGTTGGTGAGTGTCACCCCGACGGCAAAGGACTGGGGTGATTATACATGATTTCCCGTGAAAGGTTAAGTAGGAAATCGAAGATGGACAGCCAATTTCGATGCTGAAGCTAACGTGAATCAATCGTCGTGGATATGTGTGATTCTGGATATTGGGGTCCACGTCGTCGTCGTCAAGGTCTTGCGTGGCAGCAACTATGGTCAAACTTGAAGCCATTCGCAACCTGCGAGAAGAAAAGATTGGCAGAGAAGCTACGTATGTCAGGCACCGGTTTATGCCGCGCAGAGTATGAGGACGCGTGTGCGCATCACGGCATACTGGTCGTGCTGGCGGAGCAGACTTATGTAATAAAGCATGTTGGTGTTGACAGACCAAAAGCGGAGAGGATGGGCCCGAACAGTGGAGAGCGGTTATGTCAGCGAGTCCTAGACGTACAACTTTCGCGAAAAGGCGGCGAAATCAACGACAACCGGGATAGTGATCCGTGGATGTGGTCTGTCAGTTCAAGTAGCGGGACCGAGGAATTAGGATTGAAAAAGGAGAGGGATCGAGGGAGAAATCGTAGAGGGCAGCAGAAGGCGGTATGATAAGGGTAGAGTTGGATCAAATCATATCTACGGAGAGGTGGGCTGATTGGTAAGGTAATCTGACGGGAATTATCAGTTGATAGTCGTTCCGAGGGTGCCGACGGTGTGGCAGGGAGAGTCTGCGCGTTGCGTCCCAGGATGGTGACTCATCGGGGATAAAGCCCATGCAGGGAGGACACATTACAAGAGGGGAACCGCGGAAAGGATGGAGGGATAGGGGTGAAGGGGGGGTTCTGTATGCCAGGGTGGGGGGTTGCAGAGAGAGGTCCGGATCGAAGAGATATGCCAGATCTGAGATCTATTACGGAACACAGCCCGACCGAGACCCCAGGGAGTGCTGGTGCGTAGGGAGGCAAATGAATAGAAAAAGTGAAAGGAGGGGAGTGCTGTTTCTTCTCTCTGTCCTTTGTCTCGATGGCACTCGTCATCTCGTCCTCTCCACTACTCCACCCAATGACGACCTCCATCCTCCTCCGCTCCCCGCCACATTCTTCCCCCTCCCCCTCCCCCTCTCCCGCATCCACTCCCCTCCCCGCCCTCCAAACAGACCTATCCTCTTCCTCTTCCTCCTCCACTTCCGGCTCATGTCTCGACCTTCACCGCAGCTCCTCCGCTCGCTCCACTCGTCGCATACGCTTCGCGCCTCTCCCAGATCCTCGCAGAGACCTCTTCGACCTCCACGACCCCTTGTTTGATGATGATTCGCAGTCAGATGCCAAGCACGCCCCGCAGACAGTCCCCGCTCCAAACGACCTCCACGATGGCTTCGTCGCCCTCTCCCCCACCGTCTCCCCCGACTCCACCCTCTCCAGCGCACGGTCGACACCCACTATCCGCACATCACCCAACACACCCTCCAAGAACATCCCAAAATCAAACTTGAAGCTCTTCCGTCCCTTTTCTTTCCTCCGTCGCGCCAACTCTTCATCTCCCAACAGATCTCCCATCTCCCAGTCCGCCTCTCTACCCGGTTCACGTAATCCCTCCCTCTCTTCTCTCGTTCGTTCCTCCAGTTCCGTCCCCACCTCCCCTTCCTTCCACTCCGCAAAGCTCCCTCGCATCTCTACAGAAGACATCCTCACCCTCGGCACAAAATCCTTCTTCCGTGCCCGCTCAGGATCAGCGAGTAGTACTCGCCCTTTCCGCACATCGTCCCCTCCCCCCAAGCCTTCGGATCCTACTAAATCCCTCAACCGTTCCGCCTCTACCGGTTCAGGTTCAGGTATGAAACTGGGCAGCGGAAAACGTGATTGGGGAGAGGGTTCTAGTCAGTCGCACGACACTGCTGCCATCGCGGGCTCAGGCCCAAAGAAGCGTCGCGCCTCAGCTTCCTCGGCATTGACACCTGGCGCCGGAGGTGGTCGACATGCCTCCTCCGTCAAAGTGCATACCAATGACTCCCTCGCTCGTCCAAGCACTGCACCAAGTCCATCCCTCGCACCCCCGAAAAAGCATGTAAAGATGTTGAATGGTAGAGTATACGGTGCAAAGAGATATGCTGGTGAGTGTATGCGTCTTCCTCAGTCTTGCGACAATTTAACATACCGATTACAGCTCAAACCCTTGCCAACCCCTTTGCCAATGTTCGCGATGATCCCGAGTTCGTAGAGTGGGGTTACGGTGGAATGGGTAGCGTGCATGCCTCTGCCGGTATTGCAAACGACATGTGGAAAGGGTTGCAAAGGAGTGAACGCGGTGGTGCGTTGCTTGCGGGTTCTTCTTTTGGTTCACCTTCCGCATCAACTCATCCAACTGCTGGAGCTGTCATCGCTGGCGGCGGCAGGGGCAGTGGAGCACGTGCGAGTTCGCCGATTGCCCGTCGGAAAATGTCAGACAGTGTACCCGAGTGTGGCATGGGCAATGTCAGTGCTGGTGGTGCGTTGGAGGAGGAGGATGATGGCAGTGGCATGGGGTGGGTCAAGAGGCGTCGTGCAGAGAGAGAGGCCAAAGCTCGTTTAGAGCAAGAAGCCAAGGAGCTTGAAAAGAAGGCGCAAGAAGGGAGAAAGAGCAGTGATTCGTTGGATGCGAGCATGTATGCATCCACCGCGTCCACTACCACCTCCTTGACTGCGTGCACGTCTGCCGCATCTACGGACCTGACAACGCCTACTACATCCCCCCTTGCCTCCAGATCTCCCAGCGTGACGGATTTGAAGTTGACATCGTCACCTTCCTCGGAGTCTCGCGACCTTCGCGCTGCGCCACCACGTACTGTGACTGGCGAGCAATCTTCACAATCTGACGCTCCTCCTACTCACCTGGCCCCCCCGTCGAAGGACGAGCATGGGCATCACGTCCTTACAGCCGTCCGGCTATCTCCCAATATTTCAAGTTCGTCCCATAAACATAGCCACTCGGTGACTTATGGACGTACACCATCTTTGTCTCACTCTCTCTCGCAAATCGGCAAAGGCACTGACAATGGAGGTACTGAGCAGGTGGCGCCTCTGAGTCCGGTAGATACGGAGGAGACGGCAACAAGCACGAATTCACTCGGTGAGGAGGAGGAGGAGCCGAGCCGGAGTTCCAACGATGAAGAGGAACAAGATGATGTGGATGATGACGAAGATGATGAAGCTCAGGTCGGTCATCTGCTCGTGTTAACAATAACGTATCAACACCCTGCTCTACAGGATATCGGGAGAAAGACTGCCCTCGGAGCCGGCGTCGAGAAAATCAGTCGACATGTGGACGTTGAGGCGCGGTAAGCTTAAGAGGCGTCCGCACACTCGTGTGTATGCGCGCAGTCGAAAAGTTACTGGGGAGGGTGCAGAGCGAAGAATCCCAAGCCCCGCCCATCCCTCTTCGGTGCATCTTATACGCCGAATCTCTACATTCGTTCATCTCGTCCTCCGTTTTGTTTTGTTTTCCCGGGCGATGGCGAACGAGGTTGCTGACACATCATTCAATAATCACACCACGCTTCCTTGTTGTACGCCCCAACACTAGCTGTCTTTCGTATGACCGGCCGGAAAATACAGCTGCGCTACATGCGCATTCGCTCAGGTCACTCTGGTTTTCCGCACATCTACTGTTTCCATTAAAAAGGCACCTCGCGCCCATCGACTTCCATAACCATCTTCCATGCTCCCACTATTGCTCTCGTTGTACATATTTGAAGTCTCCACTTTCAGCCATCAACGTTTTGAAATTTCAACTCTCATCATCCAGTTCTACGCACTCCACTCGTCTATACGTTTTTCCTACCCCCCGTAAGCTTTATCGAACTCTCCACTCCTGACTTGCGTCATTTTGACGTGTGATGTGTAGTCTCGTTTATAATCCTTCGTTGTCTAATTGTTATTAACGGATCATGAGGCGAAATACGCCTGGTACGTCATCCCTTCCGACTGCAACTGTATTGTGGACTCGCACTCATCGCGATTATGTTAGGTCTTTTTCGCGTATGAGCTTCCTCCCCCTGCTCTCGTTCCCACCTAGAAAGTCTTCAAGTCTTGTATGACCGCCTTGCTCCCTCCCATTCATGCTATCATAACCTAAAACATCGCCGAGTGCGCCTAGTTTAATCTGTATCTTTGCATTGCATTGTCGAGCTGGGACCTTTGTTGTATACCTTTTCGATTTTGACTGGGTGGGTTGAAGGTGGGAACAGATGGAGGAGCCTTAGATATCAGAGACGCAAGGGTGTTGCTAATTCTGATCTTTTGGGGTGCGTCCTGCTTGATGGACCTCCAGGCAAAACTGATTACTGATTTATCGCCTCAGATTCCTTTCTTCGGCAATCAAACGATGATATTTTTTTCTCTTCCTCCCATGCTTGATTTGTACCATAGGTTTCCCTGCCACGCTCCAATTCTTTACGGACTCCCTTGCATTCAAAGCCGCTGGACGTTTAATCCGCACTATCTCGATGATCTCTATCTTGTTCGCCACTTAGCCAATATATGCCTATGAGTCAGAAAGGGTTAGAGCCTGATTTTAGCATCCCCCAGGTGCCCGACTGTTATCAAATCTTCGGTACTGTGGCAGTGCTGCGGTGACAATGGGTTTGGGATTCAGCGCAGTGAGGGATATTGGCCATACGGGCCCGCAGTGGCACGCGCCATGGTCACGACTCTCATTGTCGAGACTCAAACGGAACCTATGTTGGTACAGACATTGAGATCTGGGGGCCATATATTAAATTTGATCAGTGACCTAGTTGGGAAGCGATATCGTCGGGAACGCCGGTTTGTTTCGAGCGCTGGAGCGTGTCGATGTTACCGATACTGGGGATATCGAGACCCATGATATGAGGAACAGTACGCCGGGTGGTTGACAGGCCCGGTGTTGTAGGTGTATCACCGAGTGTCTGTGCATCGGAAATGGATGAGGGGAAAAGCAAAACCTCCGAGCGGGTCAAAGTAACACTTTTGATCGCGGGACAATCCGCACGCCCCAAGCCGCCCCGATTATGATCACCACGATCAGCATCTGCATCGGGATCCTGAAGTGGGGCAAAACTTGAACGAAATTGTTGTCGAGGAAGTGGAGGAGCGCAAGTGAGCATTGCACGTATCGGAAGTGTATACGTTACCGTTCCCACGTGCACAGCATGTGAATTTCCTCGATTAACGATACATAATTAATGGTGCGCTAAACGAACCGGCCCGCCGGTCGACTGGCGGCGGGATAGGGTGTGCCAGTAGAATACTACGTTTAGGGAGTCGGGGGACGGGATACTGATACAGTACAAGCCTGTTACGACCTTGACGGAACCTGCTGTATCAAAACAGGTAAGCCTCGACCCGATCGAACAGGATCTGTATGGAAGAATAAATAGGGGCTGATAAAGTCGACCACCGCCTAGAGCATCGGAAGCACTCCATGCGGCGTCACACGTCACTGATTGTAGGGTTCCATGCACGACAAAAGAACGAGAAGAGGGCATTCCCGGGCTTCCTTTGCCCTGGATTCTGGAAAAGCGACACTGTAACACATCGCCTCCCAGGGGTAGGGCTGAGCCAGCGTGGCCGCATCGAGAAGTCGCGGTCGAAGCCTCAAACTAGACGTTTCATCAGAAACATCCGAGCTTCTGAATTCAAAACGCACCGAAAACGGATGGCGTTCACAAGGTCACATCGTCTAGTGAGCCAAGTTCTAGACTGGTA
>JBBPSC010000466.1:0-17735 GCA_038093395.1 Baorangia bicolor
GCCGGATATAGGGATTTTTTGGCTCGACGGATGGAGAACAAAGATCAACCAAGAGATGAAATGTGGCAGTGCGCCACATGTTGAAAGTGACTGGACAATCTAATTCGAACACGACAGCCTCAGCGTGGAGCTGCTCAGCTGGCAATGGCCACTCGTGAACGGCTATCTGCATGCCCCTAAGTTCTCCTTCAAAATAGCACTTGCCACAGTGGCTGGCATGGTATTCGGCGCCATGCCAGTCGACAGCAAAATCGTGATCAATCATAGCAGCTTGTTGCTGAAGCTCGGCATGACAAGCATTCGCTCTCTCGAGTTCCGCAACCTTTTCAAGGACTTCGTGCCATGCTGCATCCTCGATGCAAGTCTTGAGACACTGAAGATGCGAAGACCTTTCGTAGAAACGAACGGCAAAACTGTCCGTGGTGATTGCCGGAGAAAACACCGACCATTGACTTTGTGACCGGGAGTGGCGATTAGAGAGGTATTGGTGTGCAGAGCGAAGACGATGGAAGCTCCTAGTCCTACAAAGTAACAGATCCTCCAGAAGACTTGTGGGGACCTCCGGGGAGTAGTCTGCAAGCATGGGAATTTCCTTGATGGCGATTTTATCGAGGGCAACCCAAAGCTCGATCATGGTCAACAGCATGACCGACAGCAGTTCCGGATTGTTCGCGTACGTTCTCCGCGCACTTAAGGAATATTTGTTTGCTAGGATCTCCAGTTTCACGCAAGCTTCATCATTGTTTGTGACCCGACCAACCCAGGCATCAATACCCTGCTCAACCGCCCGCTCGACATCGTAGAGGGTAACATGAGGCTCCATACGATATGCCTCATCGAAAAAGACGCTGCTAGAGGACAGAAAGTCATCAATAGCACCTCGAGGACGATGTTCGGGGTTGAAAGAGGTGTCGAGAGGTGTGATATTGTGATTAGCGAGAGAGTTGCAAAGGTAGTCACCACTACCCAAGAGCGACAGCTGGGTGTCTCGGGTTAGATTGAGCTGAGAGGGGGTCCAGAGTGGGGATACATGTTGAACAGCTTGTACTTGACTCCACCTCTTCCCAAGAGTCGATTGAAGGGAAGTGCATGTCTGCAGCACGGTGCGCGAGAGCCAGTCTGGCGCAGAAGGGCCAAGCTTCTGCAAGCGTCGGCTGATTTTGGCTGACATGGAGTGGAGTAGATCGTTCGGGAGGTTTGCACAGAGCTTTTCATTCGCAAGGCAACACATGAAGAATAGCATGAATGCCTTGTAGGTATCATGCCCGAGCGTAGACCGATCTAGTGAGGTTTGAAGGGTAACTCTGATAAGAAGCCAGAGCGACGAGCGCCGCCACGGCAACTTTGACTTGTTCCACACGACGTCATCGCCCACACGTTTGTTGATGCGAACGACGTCGGCAGGGTGACCGACACTTCTCAAGATGCCAGTAAGCAATTCGGTGATATAGCGCGGGTGGGTGGTGTCTCGGGCTTCGTGAACGGTGGACCGCGCTTTTCGACTTGTTGGAGCAGCGTCTAGGACATCGTCGTTCATGTGAACGAGGAAATTCACTAGTTCGGAAAGAAAGCTCTCGTCGTCAAACAAGTCGTTGGGGATCTCGATGGCCGGCCCAGGATACGAGCAGATGAGCTTTCCTCGTGCACCCGTCACATCCTCAGCCTTCGGGGATACCTCGAACGACTCGAAAATGGTGGCATCTCTCTGCCTTCTGAAGACCACCGCCGCATTTTGGGCTCGGATTAGAAATGCGAGGACATCTACACGTTATAAGCTTTAGGATATTGGAGACTCGCAAGCTTACCTCCGACGTTCATACTGCTGAGCTGAGAGATGGTTCGGGACCGGTCGAGGCTTTGAAACTGGACAGTGGCCTGCAGATTATCCAGCATTCTTGAGATGCTATGCCACTGAGGCATATTGGCTCTGTCGACGTGGGCACGGTAGAGATGCGCAACAGAAGCGATTGCTCCAGCTAGAGAACGATCGTTGGAGACACTGTGGTCGTCCCCATTGGGAAGCTGAAGAGGAAAAAAGACATGCGTAACGAGATAACCCAAGGTAGAAAGGTCCCAAGGGTCAAGGACAGAGGGAGACATTTGGGGAGGGACGATATTGAGAATGGTTTTGGAGTGAGGTAGCAGTGAGGCATTGAAGAGCATGTAGCTCTGCCCCTACGTTCGTTGATCTATGGCGAGGAATTTGTCCTAAATTTGAAGGTCTGAGTCCAAACAGCACAGGATCATGGACCTATATCGTTATCAATAGGAAACTGGGCGCTGCAACAGATATCATTAGGGTCATGCCCCTACTCCCTGGACGAGAAAAATCTACCAGGCCGAGTTGCCACTCCGATAAGGTGTGCTAGCTTCTCGGAGAAGTCGAAGAGCCTACTTGGACTTCAACAAATTTGAAGATACAGTGACGAGTGTTGGCATTTCTTGAAACGTTTCGTAGGGATGGAATCGTCCGAATCATATTTGGACGTTGTCCGCGGAGCCAACACGGAGTACAAGCGGTAGTATCGTGGGTGACAGCGGAGGTGGCTGGGAATTTTCGAGCAACCTTCTTCGGCTAGTCACAGGCAACACAGGCTCAAACACGAAGCGTAACTGGTAACCTCCGAGTATACTTACTCTGTTTTCCTAACGCTTGGTATGCTCAGCTTCAATCTCAACTCCAGCACTCCTCGATAATTCTCCCCTCGCGCTCCATTGCAGAAACAAAGACTGCTGCATCCTTTGTCGACATGTCCCCAAACTCTTCCACTGCTTCCTTCACAGTCTCGCGTACCGCAGCAGGCATCTTGTTTGAAGACCTGCATGATTGACGTTTAACCTCTTTCGTCGACCTTGTTATTGGCTCATGTTGCTACTTACCCAGAAATTATCAACGTGCCTCGTTGCATTCCGAGAAGCTCCCACACTCTCTCCTTATCCTGCCGCAGTAGATCCTGAACATATGTTCTCCTCGTGCCTTCGGGACCATCGCGCGAGAATGCAACACGGTATGTGATTTTGCCTGCTTCCGCATAGGCTTCCCATTCTGCACCGTAATGATGATCCTTCAAAGCTGAGCGGCAGCCAAAATAAAGTTTCGTGACTAAACGGTGTCAGAAATCACGTGTACGGTGTGTTTCAAAGGGACTGACCCTCAGATCCTGCATGGATTCGGTCTTCTATGACTGCTCGCATTGGGGCAACGCCGGTACCAGGACCGACACATATAACCGGAATTTGGGGATCGTTCGGGAGGGATATCAAACCTTTTTGGATAGTAATACGCAACTGGTCGCCTCGAGAACACCAGCAAACCTCAGTATGGATTGTTTTCAGCGGGAAGATAATTCACCGACCAGGTTGAAGTGCAGCAAGGAAACTCGTGCAGACACCTTTTCGAGGTACCCTAAGCTTCGTACGGTACTTGATGATTGCAACACATAAATGAATTTCACGAGGATGCTTCTGTGTGATTCTATAAGTAATGGATGTATTGCACTACAAAGAACGTACTTTCGGAGAGCTTGAGATCGAAAACTGACGTGGTCGAAGGGAAGGAAATAGATCAAAGACATAGTCTCTGGGTATTCGTACCGACCGGAACTCGGTTAGCACCTCTTTAATAGTGCGCTTTACCCGCTGACAGTACTCGTATAACTCGTCCTATGCGATCATTAGCCTGTAAATATTGTCCACCATGGACGACCTACGGCGCCTTCGTTAGACACAAACTCATCCAGTTTCTCCCGTTCCATTTCATCGATCGCAAACCATCGAAGCAACTCAAAGAAGGAACGACGAGGGACTGCATTGAAATCAAGGTAACGAGTAAAAAGTGCGCGAAGCGTTGTAACCTGAGGCGTATGCTCGGGTAATGATTGATCTGTGTATGTCAGTGAGAAAAATGCGAAGAAACCGTTAAGCACGCACCTTTCATCGCATGCGTGATAGAAAAAGGCTCATCTGCGATATTTGCCCATCCCATAGATACTAGCAGGCTATCCACCTCTGAAGCCAGGGCAATGGGATGGATGATAGCAACATCTCCTGGAAGATAACTGCATCATCAAGGTCAGTATAGACCAACAGACGTGACATTCACTCGCTCCAGGTCTCTTTCTGAGAGAAACTCGAAATGCCTGACATCTTGAAACCAATCGTCTGGGGTGGTTCGGCGGTTACACCGGACCATTATGTCCCAATATTTCTCATCAGCGTCCAAAGGGTCTGTGCATTCTGTTTCCGCTGGGACAGTGACGGTCTTAACGCGAGGCGGGGGTCTCCGAAGTTTCGGAAGTACTTCAAGTGATTCATCACACGGGTATAGTTCGAGCAACTTCACGATCAACTGTTCTATCCACGGATCTAGCGCACCTTCTATGCTGAGTTCTCGATCGACAACTTCGCACACCACTTCCAAGCTTAGAGACCTACCCTAGTGGGTGCTGGTCGTCCCCTTCCCCTCTAGTACAAATTTCACTTCCTCCGAGATTGGTTAGCCGACGAGTCAATTTCTTTGCTGGCCAACAGAATTTTTCGTAGGCAGAATCACCCAGCCCAAAGACAGCAAATTGCATGTCTTCGAATAAATCATTTGGTAGATCTGATCGGAGAAGAGAATTCCACAAGGGTGTCATGACACGCGGCTCTGTGCCCGACCCCGTGGTCGCCACCACGAATATGACGAAAGGTTCCGAGATCAGTCCATCCTAAGAGAAAAAAATGGGAGTAATTCACCAAGAGGTCAGCGAGTAACGTACCGGGGGATAAGATCCAATGTTGCACACACGACATTGAAAGTGACCCCTGCGGCACTGTCTCGCGATCCGATCAGCGACATCTTGCGCTGTTCCGTTTTCCGTTGCGTACAGAATCAAGATCTTGCGGTCCGAGATGTCATTCCCGCCGTCCACAGGGTCATTTACGACCTCAGCATGGTGGGCACCAGCCGACATCGTGGTGGTACCTGTGCAGAAAGTCAGTCACGAGACTGACTTTCGGATGCCGACTCGGAATCAGTCATGAAAACACATTGCCCAAAACGGCGATGATCTTCTACTAAGTTACCCCTTTACCGCTAAATACACTGGCACCTCGTAGTCGCTATGACCCGACACTGCATCTTGTTCTTACACACTCTGGAAAAAATGTTTTCTGTGGTCTTTGTTAATTTATACCTTTCAGGGACTTGTCGCAATGCGTGCAAAGGCGACATTCAGTGCCACCACACAAGAGAACGGCTCGGAAAGTGTATGTGAGTCACCAATTTCCGGCCGTATTGTAAAATTCGGTGACGAGGCAACATGGGGCAAGCGGATGGTATATATACATCCTCCTGTACAACTTTTCTCTCAGCCAGCTGCACACTCTTGTCTTGGCGAGCAACGGATTCCATGACTCACGTAGAACAACGTACTAACACTGATGTTATTGGCATCAAACGTCTCCGCGATCGGCCGGACAGCACAAAGAAAAAATAATCTCAGACCCCAAAGACATCTGGTATGGTTGATTGGCCAATGGGAGGTTTCTCCTGACAGATATGGATTAACCTTCGTAGTGTCTACCAGATAAACCGTCACTGGGTTTCCGGTTCTATTCAACTCAAGGACTTCCCTTGGACTATGTATCACAGGCACTACTTTCTACGCTGGCTATGGCAGAGGTCAATTTTGGGAGACTTCCGCACGGTAAGTAGCCCAACTCGGAGACGTCCTAGAACCAAGCCAAAGCCTCCTGACCCAAAGGACCTCCGCCCAGATGCTTCTCTCTTGCTTTGTTCTTTTATCTAGCATTTTCGCACTGACTGCGGCCTTGTTGGTCGCTGCTGCTCAGGATGTCAATGCCAGTGCGACTGATTACGAACACTTTGTGGGATAGTCCTGCTGGCCTTCGCAGTCGGAGTGAAACTTTTGCCGCCAAGCTTGTCCATCCCCCTTCCGACCGGGTACCATTGTCGTAATCCCAGCTACAATGCGGAATTATATGGAGCGGCTCAGTCCTGTGCCTATAAAAATTAATCTTCTCTGGCGTGCTGGTCAGCCAGGTGCGTCTCAGTGCGACAACCAAGTTATTTCCAGTAGTATCGTCATGAGACTCCGCAGCAAACCTGTTTGCCCACCAAAATGGTTGGGCAATTATAGCGTTCATGTGAATGATACTTGGAGCCATTCAAAAAGGAGCTTTAAACATGTTCAACGTAAAGAGCGGTAACTTTATCGCTCGGCCAATTAATGATCGCTCAAGCAAGCAAGAACCGGCCTGTCCAATATTCGGCCTGCCACGTAACCACCAGACGGACCACAGGTTATTGCTGGATAGAATGACTTGAATTCGTTAGTGTCTCTCCAGCTACGCACATGCTCGGATGGTGCAGCGGTAGGAGTCCGCACCGAGACTTCATTGAATATAGATATGGCTGAGGACTCTGTGCCTTGACTCGGAGCTCATCTCAGGTGATAGCAACATATTCCCCACACCAATCGACGACCATCCTATGGTAGTCCCATATTGCTTGTACCAGTATACAAACATAGAATTCTCTCCATGTCATGTTGTTGTCAGAACTCTCGAGAAGTGAGGCACCTACGTCGCCGGCCCCAACGATGCACGAAGTTTAGTACTCATCGTGATCGGGAAAGCCGCCTAGCAGGCATCTTGAGGCCAGATCGATACGTCCTCGACCAACAAGCGCCTGGCGACGGGAAGTCCGCGTGGAGGTATCGCGTCAGATAGACGTGGGGCCCTGATGCTTCCATGAGCGGGTGAGGTGGATGACGGGGACACCAACACACAGTTCTATGCCGGTATCGGAAATAAGACTGAATGGTAGGATCGTGGAGACACCTAAGGGCGACGTACCATATGTCTTAAGGAAGACTTTGATTAAGATCTATCATAGCTACGAAGGTGATTGCGTTTTACGATTATTTTCGTCCAGGACTCCAGGTTTGCACTCGAGACGTTGAGAAAAGAGGTAGACGGTCGCTCCTCCTTACGAGGTACTTGATGGTTCAAACGATTCGGACATGTTGAGACCCCGCAGTGCGGGGTCGGTGCATTAGCACAGCTGTTCCGTTACCACCACTGTCGGCGGCACCGAAAGTCGACATCCAGACAATCACGACAGCAACGGCATTGCATTCGTGCTCAGCGCCGACGGTCACCCTGAAAGTTGTACCACCTCTGTAAACCACCGGCACTCCAACGTCCATGAGCATACGAGCACCACGCAAAGGCGAAAACTACGAGCTCAGTGTCGATCTCAACAGCGAGTACCGCGATAAACGCAAGGATGCAATCAAGAAAGTCATAGCGTCCATGACCGTCGGCAAAGGTGCGACAATCTATCTTGGATATCCTCCACGACACCGACATTTCGGACAGACGTGTCTGGTCTCTTTCCCGATGTCCTCAAAAACATGCAGACAGACGACCTCGAGCAGAAGAAACTCGTGTACCTATATCTCATGAACTATGCAAAGACTCAACCCGAACTCGTCATATTGGCCGTGAATACGTTCGTCAAGGATTCCGAAGACCCTAACCCTCTCGTTCGGGCTCTCGCCATCCGAACGATGGGCTGTTTGCGCGCGGAAAAGATCATCGACTATCTATGTGATCCCCTACAACGTGCCCTCAAGGACGAGAACCCCTACGTTCGCAAGACAGCCGCACTCTGTGTCGCCAAGTTGTATGATCTCAAACCCGAGCTGGTCATCGACAATGGTTTTCTCGGACAGTTGCACGAAATGATTTCGGACAGCAATCCCATGGTGAGTTCTGTTTGTTTCGAGTATGGATCTGTGCCGACAACCGCGTAGGTCGTCGCGAACTCGGTCGCAGCTTTGACGGATATCCATACAATCGCCACCTCAAGTCATCTCCCACCCTCATCCTCTGATCCAGCTATCTTTACTATCACATCATCAGTCCTGAACAAACTATTGATCGCACTAAACGAATGCTCAGAATGGGGACGTGTTGCAATCCTAAACGCCTTGGCGCGTTATACTGCCCAAGATGACAAAGAGAGCGAACACATTTGTGAACGTGTCGTCCCTCAATTCCAGCACGTTAACGGAAGCGTTGTACTCGCGGCTGTCAAAGTGCGTTCATTAAAATCACATCCGCCACTCTGACATATGCTTGCCCAGGTGATCATGATACACATGCGTAGCATAAGACGAGAAGAGCTCTCAAAGCAACTGGTCCGCAAGATGGCACCGCCATTAGTTACCCTCTTATCATCCCCTCCAGAGGTTCAATGGGTTGCGTTGCGCAACGTCAACCTTCTACTCCAAAAACAGCCAGACTTGCTCTCCAATGAGATGAGAGTTTTTTTCTGCAAGTACAACGATCCACTATACGTCAAGGTCGAGAAGCTGGATATCATGGTACGGTTAGCGAATGACAATAACGTTGATGCGCTCTTGAGTGAACTAAAGGAGTCAGTACCCTCTCTGCTGCCGCTTCCCAAATGTCGAGTCTTGTCTTGACAGGTATGCTTCGGAAGTTGACGTCGATTTCGTACGGAAGAGCATCAAAGCAATAGGGCAAACTGCCATTAGCATCGAGAGCGCTGCTGAACGATGCGTCAACGTACTGTTAGACCTCATCGGAACCCGCGTGAGCTACGTTGTCCAAGAAGCTGTGGTGGTGATGAAGGTGTGCACGGTCTACGAGGTGAATGAGTCGCGATTTCTAACGAGAATAACATAGGACATCTTCCGGAAGTACCCTTCGACCTACGAGGGTGTCATACCCACACTGTGTGCAAATCTCGAGGAACTGGACGAGCCAGAAGCGAAAGCATCGTTGATATGGATCATAGGGGAATATGCGGAGAAAATCGATAACGCAGACGAGCTCTTAAGTACATTTGTGGACACATTCACCGAGGAATCGTATCAGGTGCGCACCGCCTGTGAGTTGGTGATGGGTACCGCTGCTAAGACGCTTTATTAGGTGCAACTGCAAACTTTGACGGCAGTTGTGAAACTCTTCTTGAAGAAGCCCGACTCGTCACAGGGTGTGGTGCAACGGGTGCTGAATACAGCAACGAAAGATTGTGACTCACCCGACGTGCGCGACCGAGCATACATCTATTGGAGATTGTTGTCCACGGATCCAGGTGCTGCGAAGGTGCGACTTTCTAAACGGTGTCTGCAGGGTTGAGCTGATGAACATCTGCAACTTGCAGGCCGTCGTTCTGGCGCACAGACCCCCGATATCAATTCCTCGAACGACGGTGCCACCGGCGTTGTTAGAAGAACTCCTGGGAGAGGTCTCAAGTTTGGCTAGTGTTTACCACAAGCCGGCTGAAACATTCATCGGCCATGGCCGGATAGGTGCGGATTCGGTTCAACGCAAGGGATCAGAGTCCGTCGTTTTCTTTGTATTTTGAGTTCTCCGCTGAGTGTAGCATGCAGGCTATCAGACGATCGTTTCACTGCACAAAAGGCTCTCCAGACAGTCGTGGCTGGCCAACAAGCGGAAAACCTACTCGATTTCGACGATGCTCCTACCCAAGAAGGGCAACCCTTTGGTCTCGCAGCGACGCAGATCCTACCTTCCTCGCCTGCTGCGGCAAATTTCCTGTCTGGAGCTTCGACAAATCCGCTGGACGATTTAGTATCAATCTTTGGGGGAATGAATGCGAATGGGGTCGGCGGTGGTGGGAATGGTGGTATAGACAGTGCTTTTGGTGGTCTGGGAGGCGTGTCACCACCCAGCGGGAGTCATGTTACGTCCCCTCTGGAAGGCCTCGCATCCTCAACCACTACCCAGAAACCACAGGAGGACCTGCTCGGTTTGTTCTGATAGGCATGTGAATACATATCACATGTATCCTCGTGTCAACTGTTCCTTGAACGCTCGCGTTTGTCAGGCGCAGCTGGAGTTCCGGTTGGTGTGCTGAGGGTGGTTATGGTGGATTTAAAGTAGCGCGACTTGCCTGGCAGCCCTGTCGAGTTGTCCTGATATGGTAGATGTTAGTGGCACTGCGACCGAACCCCTTGAAATTTAACTTTTTTGTCCTACTTCCGAGTCTGCTACAACGCGAGATACATCATCCCGAAACTCTACTTGATGGTATTTCTATGTGAACTATCGGCAGCGCTATTGCCGCATGTGCACGATTTCCGTTGCTTTCTCGTTCAGACCGCCCAGTCGTCGATTTCGGGAACGGAAGCTGATGAGACCCGACTGCGGTCCGTTAGCCTGTAGCTATGTGTCACTTTGGTTCCGCGCTCGTTGCGATTCCTTTCCTTAGTGAAGTTGCGCCAATTGGCACGGAATCAAATGGCACATGGTGAATCGGAGGTCTGTGTGTTGGCATCTTGAAGTGCATTGCTTTACACAGCTGTGAGTAAAATGCGAGTTTGTCGGGCCACGCGTTGTAAATGCACTTCGACTTGCCGTTTACTCATTTTCTCTTTAGACATTTTGTCACCATCGGAGAGACTTTTCTCATTTACGGTTGGTGAGTGCGGTTCCGTCGACCCGTCATTACTTTCTTGGTCAATCCTTCGCCCTTTCTGATTCATTTAGGTTGAATAGCTTTCTTCTGTATTCTCTTTCCAAACGATCGGGCCTAGTTGCCTCTTTCTGTCCAGCCGTATACAACCACTTGCCAGGCATTTCAAAGCCGACGGCACGACATTGGTGGACATCCATATTGATCCGTTAGTGTTGCCCTTGCCAGCTGGTGGCACCGTGCGGTGAGGTGACAAAGAGGACAATTATAGCCCATGTGCCCTCGAGTCGCGTGCCATCCTCAAGTCCGCTGCCTTTGTACTTCAGTGTGCGCATCATGGTTCGCTAAGGTCTGTTCAGGAGGCAGCGCGTGGCGCATCTTCCGTCCCGGAAGAGCGAGCCTCCATCCGGACCGCCTCACATTGCTTTTGGCATTTAATGGCCCACAAGTACCCCTCGTATGTCTTTCATTCCCTTAATTCCTTCTTACCGAGTCACCAACTGAGCGGCGACGATGCGCTTGGCGTCAACAGTCGTTTTTCTCGGAACCCTGAGCACAGTGGTTTGCCAACAGATATATGACATTGTATGTATCGCGGGCACCCGTCGTCGCTCAGGCCTTCGCTCACGTCTGGATTTCTTCTCTCGCAAAGTGGCAAACCACATGGGACAGGCAGAAGCTCTTCACTTACTTCCAGCCCACTCCAGATCCGATAAATTTCGTGACGCCCGGCACCATCGGCAGTGCGGATATCGTCATTGACGACTCGGCCGTTTACCAGACTATCTATGGCTTCGGTGCTGCGTTGAGTGGGTGATCGTTCAATTTACGGACCGCGACGGAGATTAATCATCGGAAATAGCTGACTCGTCTGCGTCCCTTTTAAACACTCTCAAGGTACATGAGATCCCCACGCGCTGAACATGTGGCTAAACCGGATGCCTTTCTAGTCCCAGAACCCAACCAGCTACTGGCAATTGCTGGATTATCTTTTCAACAGTGAGGACACATCTGAGCCTGATATACAAGACCCGCTAATCATGCCGGTGGTCTAGTCACTGATGGCTCCAACTCTGCCGGCTTCTCGTACATCCGGGTTCCTCTTGGGGCCTCTGACTTCTCAACGAACAGTACGGCTCGCTCTTTCACCGCGAGCACGTTGCTGACATGCATTCTGAACAGCATACAGCTATGACGACACCAGTGGAGACGTTAACCTCAACAACTTCAACATCGGCGCTACGCCAAGCTACGTGTTTTCGACCCTCAGAAATATCTTGTCGGTCAACCAATGGTTGAGAGTCCACATCGTTCCCTGGTCTCCTGTGAGTATATCTGCGCCAGTGTCACATGGTACGACTTCTCACCCTCATTAGCCTGGGTGGATGAAGAGCGGAACCATGGATGGCGGTTCTTTGAATACAGCGTACATCTCTATTAGTGAGTATCTCGAACTGATTCGCCTGATGCCTCCGTCAACTGTGTGTTAAAGTGGCCAATTACCTCTTCAAGAGTCTTCAAGGCTTCTCGAGCGAAGGGATTCCTGTCTATGCCATTGGAGTTCAGGTGAGGCGCAATTGATTAATATACACGGACGTGGCGGTTCATTGATGCATCTCTGGCAGAACGAGCCTGAAAACAGCAATCCAACATACCCTTCATGTAGCATGCCAGTGTCTGTGGAAGCAAAGCTCGGGATTGCTTTACGCAGCCTGATGGACTCGAATGGCTTCTCGAGCACCAAGATCATCGGATATGAACACAACTGGTCCGATGCCGCGAATTACCCTGTCCAACTTGTTCGTGATGAGAATGACGTGTGGAATCTGCTACTGATCCACTATGTTCCAGATGCAGCAAGCAGGGAATACCTTTGATGGGGTCTCTTTTCACTGCTATGCGGGGACTGTGAGTCAGCAAGCATCATTCACGTCTCAGTACCCCAGCAAGGTGTGATAGGAATCAAGTCATTACGAGATTCATTTTTGAGATTCGCCTTAGGAAGTGTTCTTCACGGAGTGTTCAGGCACTATCGGCTCCGATTGGTGGAGTGATATCAAGGTACGTTCTCCAAAGCGTTCGGTGTGAATAGCGACTTATATGCATACAAGTGGTATATGGACAATCTGTGGGTCTAGTAACAGTACATTTTTATCCCTGATTGAACAAAAACATCCTTTTAGCTTCATTGGCAGTATCAACTATGGGTCCTCAACAGGGCTCATGTGGAATCTCGCGCTCGATGGTACCGGCGGTCCTGAGCTCCCTGGATCCAACAGCTGTGGTGGCGGATGCCGAGGCGTCGTCCAAATCAATAGCGATGGCACCTGGAGCGTCAATCAAGAATTCTACGCCATGGCTCAGGCTTCCAAGGCCATCTTGCCGCGTGACAGTGGGGGACCGTGGGGCCAGCGAATAGGGGTGAGTGTCGGAGGAAACCTTAACTGGGCCCTCGTCGTCGGCGCATATGTCACGGGTCGAGTTTACTCGACCGACTGGAACAGGTATAGCATCGTCGTGTTGAACTGGTACGTCCCCTTGTGCATTCGAGTCAGATTGAAACGTCGAGCCGCTCGGTGGTAGGGACGACAGCGCGTCCACGACGTGGAATCCGCAGCCTGTTACGGCAACCATCGAGTTTAGGGGTATGCAGGTGAGCATAATGGCGGCCGACTGTTGCGTGGCGCAGTCCTGTGCTGATTTGGGGATATTCAGGCGACATACACGTTCCCCGTTGGTGTCACTACGTTGTGGTGGTATGCGGCGCCATGAGGCAAGAACAAGATTAATATTATGGATTATACCCTTGCGTGGCTATGCTATTTTTATCTTTTTGAACGCCGGCGCAGATAAATTATATATGATGATACGTATATTCTATGACAGAGTTACCTCTCTCTAGGCAGGCAGGAGTGTGGATGAGGGATAACGTAGATTATGACCGTGTTTATGACATACTGTGGCAAGTTAGTTCTCCCAACACGCAAGACATGCGAGGTCAGGGATCGCGACCACGCGGAGCACGGACAGACCAGTGATGGACATTGATGGTCCATGGTCCATCGTCAACCCAAAGGAGCGGGAAAAATGAACACTGTCTGTCGCAGGCGCCTTGACCTTGTGCGCGCAGGAACATGATGGTGGTGAACGACAATCGGTCGAAAGTAGTGCGACCTACCAAAGTACAGTCAACGATGAGCTTCCAGCACGTACTACGAGTGCTCGGATCCCGCGCCTAGTCCGTGTTCAACTCTTCTTTGTCATGCCAAGAGACGCGACAGAATGCGTGGTGTCGATAAGTTGCACTGGCGCTGACGCACTCCCCCGGGACTTCAAGTTGACGTTCCTGAAAGTTGAAACTGAGTGGGTCGCGGATGCCAAGAGACGCATGGGCGAGACTCACGACTCGAGAACCAGACAAGGTCGACAAAGGTCGCGTATCCCTCTGTCGAAATCAAGGACTATTCAGTTGAACTTTGTTTCCGGGGGTGGCTCTCTGAGTGAGGAGTACGATGCAGGCGAGGAGAACGCGATCGGGGGCATTTTTTGAGTTCATTTCTGTCCCCTTGATCAAGGTGCAATGCCCTATTTGAAGGACAGTACTAATCTAGGCACAAAGGGGCACCCGTCCCGATCTCACGAATGCCCAGGTGTCCCGCCGGTCCCGCAGACGGACGTACAGATCCTAATCAGCGGTGATCCTGGGTGATTCATGACGTGTGGGGTGAAAGACCGGCTGTCGTGTGCGATGGATATCACATACTCGTTGGCGATCGAGTATGGTTGGGAGTACTAGGGCAGCGCGAAAGTGAAAAGTAAAGATCGGGGCATTGACACACTGGAAGTCTAGCGCTCGTCCAACGCACTAGTTTCTACGACTATCCGTCCGTGACCGTCGGGCCCTCTCTGCCAGAGTGACAAAGACTTGCCTGCCTTGCTCGCTGTCGGCATACTGTTGGCCAGGTGTCACTTGGTCTGTAACGGGATGAGCTGTCAATGATGCTATTCTGAGCCGTCCACGCCGATCAGCTGAGGTTGCCGAGCGTGGTGGGCACCCAAGAGCGGACAAACCTATCAACGAAAAATCCAGAGGAACAGCACACCTGAGGTCGACGTAATCAGACAAAGTACTGCGGCCGTTTTAGGCTTGTCGTGTCCCAGTCGCTCCGTTGACATTCAAACGTATCAATGATGGCCCCGGCCCGTGACCAAGAATATACGCATGATATTTACGAATTCGAGCTACACGAGCTCGCTTCTGAGAGCCATCGGGTCCCTTCCTCTTCCTCCCACATCAGACCCACGATGGACCAATTCCGCAGAGGCCCCAGTCTTCGTCAATGCATCGTTTCTTATGCCCCAGATTGGTGAGCGAATCGTTCATGAGATGGATTTACACCTTCTGACTCTTGGCATACTGCACAATTTTCAGGATTGTCACATTTGCCCTGTGGTACGCAGTCTTGATCATGAGTTGCAGTGAACCGTGTCGATGGTGTCGGCAGGTGGATCTTCTATTATATCAGCCACCATGTCACTGGGTTCAAGAGACACTTTTCGCTCACGGAACTCTCGTGAGTCTCCTTCGTTTGCTGGTCGTATCATCGAGCCTGACATGTGCTGGGAGTTTGCGATACCCGTGAGTCAGGTCTTTGAAGTCGACCCTTCGCATTCATAAAGGACCTTTTCATTCCACTCTAGCTACGCAGTCGATCAACGTGTTAGCGTACGTCATACCATCGTTCCTGTCACAATTACACTCTCATCAAGATACCTCAGACACATGCACTTTGGCTCCTGGGCAGCGCGCTCCCCCTAGGCGTGCAAATCGTCGTCAATTTGCTGTTCATACGATCATGGTGGGATCTCCACCATGGCGCTCTCGGTCGTGCGCCCTTTCCTTTCTCACGTGCATTTGATGTCTTTGACGTGGTTCGTTATCCAGTGTGGTTGTCGATCACTATCACTGGCTCCATTACGCAAATCGTCAAGGTCACCGTCGGTCGTCCTCGTCCCGGTGAGTTCACCGTGCTCGGATGTATTATTACTGGAGACCTGTACTCATTCCAATAGACGTCATCTCGCGCTGCCAGCCCTTGGCCAGTACTGAGGATCCACTGTGGGGCCTGTCGACAGTCGATATCTGCACGCAGACGTCAATACACATCCTCGAGGATGGCTGGCGTAGCTTCCCAAGTGGTCATTCCAGCCGTAAGTCCGCCTACCCTGTAACCCAGAGGTGTGACTAAAACTCAAAGCGCTCAAAGTGTCCTTTGCTGGACTTGGGTTCCTCATGTTCTACCTTGCTGGCAAGCTCCGCCTGTTTGATACCCGTGGATACGCCGTAAGCACCTTCCAAGTCCTAACGGGATGAATAGAACACTGAATAGCTTTCATCCCTTCGCAGGGCAAGGTATGGCTGACGCTCGCACCCATCGGAGTCGCCTCCTGGGTGGCGCTCTCGCGTACGATGGACTACCGACGTACGTTCTACACCATGTTGCTCAGTCCCGTTCTTATTTCCGACTCAATATGACAGACCATTGGGAAGACGTACTCGCCGGGTCTGCGCTCGGCCTCGGCGTCGCCTACTTTTCATACAGGCAATATTACCCTCACCTTGCTTCCAAGACAGCTCATATCCCATTCACAACGCGCTTCGAGGAAATGGAATATAATATAGACAACGGGACGGCCATATTTAGGGACGGTGATGCCGATGACAGTGAAGAAGTGGGGTTGATTGGCGGGAGCAGGAAACCTCAGGGTGATGGCCGTACCTGAATACTCCAAGTGACCACAATGGGCGAAGTAGAACTGATACCCTCCATTCATCTGACATTATGTCCGCATACCGCTGGGATGACCATGTAAGGTGACAGCCGCAGAGCGAATATCTAATAAGGTATTCTAACTCGAGAAGCCAGTCAATGAGCAACCCCAATAGACACACAACGTCGGAAGGTGGCGTAGCAGGTCGCGAATAATCACTCCTTTTTCGCCGCGCGTTTGGAATAGATCATGTCGGTAAAGGGCCTACGAGTATGTCAGTGACCAGCATAGAGGCAAGGTACACGGACGACATACCCCTCAAAGCGCAAGGCAATGATGTATACAATGTACACGTACAGCGTGATCAACAAACCAGCCGGGCGTTCATACCTCCAAAACACGACCCAATTTAGCTTCGAGAAACTAGCAACGTCGGAGAACTGGCTCACCACAGAGCAGTTGCAGCGAAACACAACGTGCTTCCAACGTACATGGGGTCCCTTAGGACGTTAAAAGGGAATCCTTCCACGCGATGGTCCATCAAGATCCCAAAGTAATCCCCGAGGAACGTCCCCGTGATCCCCAACGCGTAAGTCGAGGTCACGACAAAGGTTTGACCCATCACAAACATGACGATGGGGACCGTGGTCGCATAAGGCTCTGGAAGCAAAGGCACGCGAGGCTGGTCGCCGAGTGCACGCTGGTACCTATGCCAGCGTCGTGTCAGCCAAGTTGGAAGACCGCGGACAAGGAGGGAAAACGTACAGGTGGTCACGCAAAATGCCAAACGAGAATATCAACAGGGCAAGAAAGTAACAACCATAACGTGCGTTACCGCCAAATATGCGGGTGATCGTCTTGTTCGTGTACTCTGCGCGCGTGCCCGTTAGGTTCAGTATTCGGTCCGAGAGGGTGTTGTCCTACCATTACGGGCGACGATGTTCCATGCGGTGGGGTTGAACGCGATGGCCAGCAGCGAGATGTGCAACGACGTTGCTGAAGTGTCTACAATGGAAGAAAACGCGTCCATACCGTGTCCAAAGCTGAGGAATGAAGCAGGCAGAAAGGCACAGACGCACGAAAAATGCCTCTATACACGTGATTCCCACGCGCCTCTTGGCAGCGGACCCCTCTGACGAGAGTGGCGTCCTACGGTATGGACAGGGTGGGTCAAAGGTCCCAGAGGCCCATCTGTGGGTCTCTTGCCAGTGGCGACGTAGCAGGTGAGCCTGTGAGGGAGGTAGTTGTTCGATGGCTGCAAGGTGGCAGTGGTATCTGACGCTAGGTCTAATCGAGAGTATGATTTCAAGTTGCTCGTGACCGAGTATGCCTAATCAAGATCTGGTGACCAGACCGTTCTATGAGACAAGCCGTCGATATAGAGACGGCCTGGTCACCAGACTATATCAAGGCGCTGACTTCTTTCCCAGGTCAGACCAATCTTGGTTGCGCTAATTGCGCTACGACTACTGGATCCTATCATAAC
>JBBPSC010000467.1:0-17684 GCA_038093395.1 Baorangia bicolor
TTGCAATGTCTACGAACAGTGAGTCTTATTTTGGAGCAGTTCCATTCATGCAACTTACAAGGAACATAAGTGCCAGCATACTAGCCAAAACTCGATCCCTGAGTTGCCCATCCCACCAAAAAAAGGATGACACGCTTACACTTTCGCCTGTAAGCCAGAGCTTCTTTCCCTTCAATTCGCCGAATACTTCGAGGAACTGTTGCATAAATCCGACAAGCTGTTCAGCGAGTTGATCCTCGTTCTCGATATTCGGAGTCCCTTGTGAGAAACCAGTGCCGACGGGTTGCTCGACCCACAGAACAGAGGAGAGGTTCGTCCAGCTATATTCGTTGACCGTGGCCTTTGCTTGGCCCCAGGACCACGAAAGAGGCTAAGCGACAACATTAGTACCTGCGATGGAGCTGAGATGGAAGACACTGACCCCGTTCTCTTGGAGAAGACCCTCGAGCGAAGAGCATCCGGGACCGCCGTTTGTCCTAAGCCAAGTTCAAGTTTATGCCCGTTGAATGGGATAGCCATCGTACCAAAAGATAAGGTCGTCGAGGCTCCCTTCGGGACCGGGAGGGAAGAACCAGAAGAAGAGCTACATATCAAAAGGATTAACGTCCCGTGAATAGGCACCCTCCCGGGTCGCCACACCATACCTGGCGTGTCTCATTCGGATTATTACTGATGGGCAGCAGACCAGCCCAACTGGGCCCAACGTCGAAATCGACCAGCGGAAGGGCACTCCCGTTGACCCAAAACTCTATCAGGAGCATAGATAACGTAAATCACGGCTGATAGGCATAACCATTCTAAACTCACCGGACGCCTTGGGGTTCGTGAATGTGATGTTTTGCACGCCACTTCGTTTGACGTTCGTTGGGTGCAAGACGGCAGGTCCAGGACCGCGCTGCCATCGCTTTGCGGCCTCTGCTTGACGCGCCCTGACTTCTTCCTTGCGTATCATCCGCGCTCCCGCAGTGCTAGCAACCATGATAAACGCCACGAATGCTGTGGCGAATACGACCATCTTCGTAGGACAAGCTCGCTAGCACAACTGTTGGTAGAGTTGCAGAAAGTAAGAAAGGGGGGGAGAGCGGCTTCAGGATACCGTAGTAGATATACCCATGCTCAAGGACAATAGATCAACATGATATTCTTAGCACCCCGAGCATGCCACTCGGGCCCGCCACATGCGACAACGATCGCGGTGGCAAAATGGGTGCAAAATCTATAATTGAAACGCGAGGCCATAAGGGGTAGCACTCACGGTGCTGAGCACGCGGGTGCCGGGTGTTGGTTGTACACATCCCGTGACGTCCGAGTCTGTCCGACCGCGGATAAGATGCATGATAAAGTGAGATGGGAGAATCTGCAGGCCAAGCAAATCGCAGTGAGCGACAAAGATAGCCGGGTGGACGGATCCAAACATTGAGTTCAAACAAGACAACTGGCTGTCCCTTCGAAGAAGGTCCTAGTATTATCGTTAGCTCTGGTTTTCTAATTGGCAAATGGCAGACCAAGAATCGAAGGACAGCCACTCATCACATTACAGTAACGCCAGACCCCCACGGAGGTGCGGTTGTGTGGCATGTGCATCGTAGGTATGGCCTGTGAATATTTTAGCGGAAGCGACTTGGAAGTTGGCTGCCACAAGTCTGATCGATTGATCCCAGCCTGTGTCAGACGAGGTCAAGCCGCCGTTGTCAGCATCAGGACACGTCCATCTATGGAATGGTAAATAAGGACTATCGTATATTTGAATAGAAATGCCGTCAATCTTGTGGTTTAGAACGTCTTCAGAGATGTTTTGAGGAAGTCGGTTTCATAGTATGGTTTCGTTGATTGAGCCGTCGGACTCCCCGGTCGGAGACTCCAAGTCGGAACACTGTGCCTCACACAAATTGTGCCAGATGGGCCCAGCCTATACCTACAAACCTACTGCCGCTGATCCCCGTTCGGACCTGGTCCGAAGGGTCATTTATGTAAACCCGTTCGTCATGATAACACCGTTTCCTCCGAACTACACTGAGGTCATTACTAAGGAACGGCTTTTGGCAGACAGCATGTGCAACCACACGTTATTGTGGAGGAACTGGAATCGATATTTCTATTGTTCTAGTACCCTGTCTCATGTACATACAAGAGAGAAACACTGTCGGAGAAGCAACACAACAACCAAGGAAATGACTCAGCGAGAAAGCAAAGGCACCACACAAGCCCGAACGAAATACTCGTGGAATCTCCTGTCCTTGGTCAATTCTGGATGAAACGTCGTGAGTAGATGATTTCCCTGTTGGACGGCTACTATTCTTCGTGGGTCATCTTCATTGTCTAGGGGCGTGACTGCTTCTGACTTTGGGATTACCCCAAGGGGCAGACGGGCAATAACACGTATTGGTGGATGGTCGGGAGACGAATTTATTGCTTTGATGACCTGGAGATTGTTTAGTGCGACTGATCATGGCACATCGGGATGACAGATACATACTGGTGCACGGATGAAAATGCCGGTGAAAGTATTATGGGAGTTTTGCAGCCCTTCAACAGTTAACGGTGCCTCGAAAGAGTCCACCTGAATAAAGGTGACCAAAATCAACTTCAAGTTGTGCGACTACACATTAGCCTGACGAACCTGCGAACCCCAGCCATTGCGTGCAACAGTGAGAGTCATTCCATTCAACAGCTCTTGTCCACCCTTTTTTGGATTCTCTACGGTCTGTGCCAGGAGGACCGCACCTGCGCAGGTACCCCAAATCGGTTTTGTCTTGGTGAACTCTCTGAGTGGCTGCAGAAGCCCTGCAAGATTAGCTAGAAGGGCAATCGTAGTCGATTCTGCAGAGTGTAAGTAAGGGGTACATTGACCGGGCAACATGGCACTTGCCTCCACCTGGTATGATCAAGCCGTCGCATTTTGCGAGGTCGTCAGGTGTGCGTACTAGGAGCGGGCAAACCTTGATCGGCGAGGATATTTTTCGGAGAGCAGTCTCATGCTCCGCGAATGCTCCTTGGAGAGCTGATGATGATGAACTGTCGGTAGTTTCTCCTAGCAGATGAGGGGATGCTACTTGCCTAGTATCCCAATGACCACGTTGTCTTGCATTAATGTTTGTCAGTCAATGTTCGCAATCAACGTCCCAGCACACCGACACTCTCAGTGATGACCAACAAAATAGCGAGATGAGAATCGGAACTTCGAGTCCATACTGACAGAATGGGAGTTCACGGAGGCGGGGTTTGGAGGAAATTTACCCCGACTGGCTCAACGTCGGGCCGACGGGAAGTACCGTGTGAACTTTTCGCGATGACTAAGTCACAGCTTCCGCTTTTTCATCTCTCACCTTGACCACCACGTCCAACGGTAATCCTCTTCATGTCTGAACTCGACGCTGACCTCTACGGCGGTAGGAATTTTGTGTTTAGACTTCTTGTCGGAATTCCTAACACCCCTGTGGTAGATCTCTACGGAAACGACGAAGCAGACTTTGCGTCTGCTGTTGAATCACATGAACTCAAAACAGAGGTACCTCCAGAAAATTCGGCCCCTCCAGCTGCAAAACTTTCCGAGGTCAAGCCAGAACCGAAAGCAACGACTCCTGCTCCCCCACCCATAAAGTCGGAACATATCGAATCTTATGATGACTACATTGCAGCGTCACCGCAATTAGGCTCCTCACCGCAAAATGCGCCACAACAGATTCCCACGTATCAGCAACCGTCGGATTATTCAGTAGACGTTTCGCACTCCGGTTCGTATGACCGCCCTCATATGCCCGAGCGCAGCGTACGGCCCTCGGAAATGAAAGATGAAGGGTGAGTTGTCGCAATTCCCACGCTGATTATGGAAACTAGTTCTGTCTCGTTACTGCGCTCGTCGGTATTGCTGGGTTGTCGTCAAGTAAAAGTGTAGTCGGTCCATCGTCGTCTCGCCTAGCTACTCGGAAGTCTGTCGACTAGGACTAGGCTAGCTCTAGCGTACAGTCTAGTCTAAACTAGGCTAAAAACAACCCTCAGACACAGTAGCGTGCTCTTCATTTCTCCTCTGTCATAACGTCTCCTGTCCTTTACAGATAACTAATAGCAACCTTGCTTTTTTCCATATCTCCATCGTCTACGGCGTTCATCCCTGTCAACCTTATACGCGTGTCAAACTCGGATTACTATCTATAGCAAGATGTTCATTGGCGGGCTCAACTGGGATACAACCGATGGTACTTACACCGTCATTAATCTCGTTGTAACCGTTCAGTAGTACTAAAACTAGCGTCTTTCCGTACCAGAGTCTCTCAGGAACTACTTTTCGCAGTTCGGTAAAGTAGATGCATGTACTATCATGCGCGATGCAGCTGGGCGGTCACGGTGTTTCGCCTTCTTGACATTTGACGATCCAGCGAGCGTTAACGCCGTGATGGTACGGGAACACTTCCTGGATGGCAAGATTGTACGTACATTGCTGTATTTATTATGTGGATTGTGTTCGGCTCATACGTGTTCTCCCTGCGTGATTTGAAGATCGATCCTAAACGGGCAATACCAAGACAGGAGCATCAACGGGCGACGAAGTTGTTCATTGGTGGTCTTGCAGGCAGCGTGACGTCTGAATCTATGCGCGAATTCTTTTCTCAGTTTGGCAAGGTCATCGACTCGACGGTTATGCTCGACCGCGAGACAGGACGGAGCAAAGGTTTCGGCTTTGTTTCCTTTGAGGATACCAACGTCCAACCTTTCCTTGGTTTTGGTAATCTACAAATCGATGGTAAACTAGTAGGTTTTGACAGTCTGTTGGACATCACGACACGATTGTTGACTTTGGGACACTCCAGATCGACGTTAAATTGGCCCAACCGCGGTATCAACGAGACCACTTCCAGGAGGACGGTACGCCACAACAATACGCAAGCCCCCGCGCCGGTGCCGGTGGGACCGGGGTGGTGGCAGGCGGTGGCTTCAATGGGCAGACAGGTGGTGGTGTCAATTTCCCTGCTGTTCAAGCCAATGCTGGCCCCATGGGCGGAACTCCAGCGGGCAACACACCGTTCGACCCACAGGCGCTGGCACAGCTGTATACAAGGATGTTCCAGATGGCTGGTGCAGGCGGTATGATGGGTGGCATGGGCATGAGCCCGATGATGGGTGGAATGGGCGGTGGAATGAGTACAGGTGGGTATGGTGGCGGAATGGGTGGCATGGGTAGGGGAATGGGTGGTGGAATGGGTGGTGGAATGGGAGGTGGTGGAATGGGCGGTGGTGGTGGTGGCAGCGGTGGTCCTGGGCTGGGAGGTGGAATGGGCAGAGGAGGACAGGGAATGATCCAGGGTGGTACACCGACTGGCCCGAGTGGATTGGGCCCCAACGTTCCCCGCGGTCCTCGAGGTGCTCAGGGAGGTGGTCCGGGCCCCGGTGGTCCTGGCGTGGGGCCACAGCGTGCTGGTCAACGTGGTCAGCACAGCTACCACCCTTACGCACGGTCGTGACTGTCGTTTGTCCGACGGCTGACCTTGCGGACAGTTGGAAACTCAAAACTCGTCTTGGACGTGCACTTATTGCCATCCATGGTCCTCGTGCTTTCGTTAACTTTATAACGTATGGTGTTTTTTTTTTCTTTCTTTTCTTATGCCAGCATGTATAATATCGAACTCTTCAGTTTTGAAGCGTAGTTCAAGTAATTCATAACCCCTTGCTTAGAGAATCGTTGTAGGCGAGCACTGCCATTGCCTTGCAATTTTTCCCGCGGCGGTGGGACTGGAATCAAATCGGTCGATTTCGACGCGACTCGGCGATGCTTATGACGGGAGACGGCAGCATTTCACACAACCTCGTCGACGAACTACACCCTTCGCGCGACAGCTTCGTCTAGGATGCCCCCACACGTCGACATCGTCGTCGTCTTTCGGGCGGCCTCGAAACGTACTCCACTATCCAAGGAGCAGACCCGGAAAAATGCAGCAAGAACAGAACGACAATATACAGCGCTTATGGATACACTTACTCGAGCAGGTTTGAAGGCAGTCGGGCGCCGTGGAGAGAATCAAGACCAGCTGCTCGTCCTGGTCACCTGTCCACCCGATCTGCTTGTTCGATTAGTTCATTGCGAACGGTCAGTCTTGCCCTAGCTTTGGGGGATACCCGGCTAACTTGACGTCTTTCAATCACGCGTGCGTATTCTACCTTAGATATTCCGACTTTTTATACGGTCTTCCTATGTCGAAGCTTCCCTCCGCAGAGGCAGATCTCGACTCGGCCCCGCTCTCTTCCGCGGATCGTGTACGACTGGTGCACGCTTATCTCACATCGACCCCACATGATGGTGGTTTGGGAATCATACCGGGCTGCAAAGAATGGGATCTCGTCCAATCTGTCATGGCGCTTCACAATCATGAATTCAACGATCAATGGATACGATTGTGGGCACGACATAGGATAGCTTCGGTGGAACTCGAAAAAGTGCGAGATCAGGTGCGTTCCGTCATCTTTTCGCCCTGCAGTGAGGTTGACTGAGGAGCTAGTTTGGCGACTCCGTCGCCCTCTATTTCTTCTTCCTGACCGCATATACGCGCGCCCTTATCTTCCCCTCCGTACTCGGGGTCCTTTTTTATTTCTTTGGCACACCGTATTCTGTGATCTATTCAACACTTTTATTCATATGGTCCGTCGTCTTTGTCGAATGGTGGCGTCTTCAAGAACGCATCCTTTCCGTTCGATGGTGCACACGTGGCTCTTTCCGTGTGGAGAAGCGAAGGGCAGATTTCACTCCTGGTTTCCCCTGGTGGAGGAAAGAGGCAAGAAAGACGGCAAGCATACCCGTCATATTACTGTTTGCCAGCGTCCTCGCCGTTGTTTTGACAGGCGTGTTTATCCTGGAGGCATTTGTGACTCAGCTATACAAGGGTCCTGGCCATCGCATCGTAGTAAGTCGTCTCAGAATTGCCCATGTTCTGAGTTCTAACCCGAATCCTCTCCCAAAGGCTTTCAGTCCGACTCTTCTCTTCACAGCGTTGGTACCACAACTACTTGAAGTATACAAGGCTAGTGCGAAGCGGTATACGGACTGGGAGAATCACGCACACCAATCCAGTCACGCAAGTTCCTTCAGCATCAAGGTCTTCACTCTATCAGCTATCAATGCTTATCTCGGTCTCGCGCTTTCTGCGTTCGTCTATGTCCCATTCGGAGAGAGGGCGATGTCCCTTGTTCAATACCACCTTTTCTCTGGTCCGCAGGGAGTAACAGCCGCCATCCTTGAAAAGCTGAACATCAATATAAATGATACCTTGAAGTTTCACTTCGGAGCCATGGGAGCCGTCGCGCAGGCGGATGCAGGGAATATGACCGCACAAAGTCTGTTCGAAGCGGACACTATTCGTGCACGGCTCAAGCTAAATCCTTCGAGGTTACAAGAGCAAATGTTTGCGTTCTCGGTTACCAATCAAGTGATGGACAACATCCAAGAAATTGGTTTGCCATTTCTAATGCGAGCCATTGGATCGTTCCGCGCCGGCAAGGGGTTCAGGAACGCAGGCGTGAAAGGAATTGGGAAGAAGAAACGCGTCGCTTTTGATGATGAACCAGCCGGACAAACCCACGACGACGTGCGGACACGAGAAGAGCGCGAGTTCCTGGAGACCGTGCGGAGCGAAGTATCCCTTCCCGACTATGACACTTTCGACGACTATAGCGAGATGGTGACCCAATTCGGGTACGTCGCGCTGTGGTCGACGATATGGCCCCTGGCACCGCTCATGTCGCTCCTAAACAACTACATCGAAACACGCTCGGACGCGTTCAAGATCGCGGTGCATGTGAGACGACCGATTCCGGTGCGCACCGACACGATTGGTCCATGGCTCGAGTCGCTCTCGTTCTTGGCGTGGCTCTCTGCACTCACGAACTCGGCGCTGGTGTACATGTTCCGCACGCCGTTCAACGGTTTGGCTACGGAGGATGAAAGCCTGCCGGAAGACCATGTGTACGCGGCGACAAAGGATTTGCTCGTCTCAGCGTTTTTGATCGCACTCCTCGCCTCGCACGTGTACTTTGTGCTGCGCGCCGTCGTGCGACGCACGTTCGAGCTCGCGATATGGAAAGGTAGCAAGGAGATGAAGGAGGCTGATCGGGTGGAACGAGAGATCAAGGAGAAGTACCTCGCCCAGTGCCCCACGACCCCGCTGCAGAGCCAACTCGACTCGCAACAGTCGGTCGGTGCGCAAGACAAGGATGACTGGGCATCCTTTTGGGCGACCGACGAGGGACTGGAGGAGATTCGAAAATCAGACAAGGATGCATGAGGCCATCCTTGCACATATGGTTGTCGTCGTCTCGCTTTGAAATTTGGAACGCAAGTTATATCGTCTGCTTGAGTAAACGCCTTTCTTGTTCTCCTTGTCCTATCCTTACTCCTGACTACAAGTTTCCATGTCAAGTGTCACGTTCTGGCTTCGTCCTTGTTTACATTGTACATATGTGTTAGGTCTCCTGTATCCTACACGACCGACGTTTTTTTTGTTTAGATCGTAGCAATGCTTTTTTAGATGATTCCAAGTAGTAGTACATTTGAAGCCAGCACCCTGACGGGTATCAATCCAAGTCGTTCAGTTGTCAGACACTTCTTTGCACACAAGCTATGCAAGTCTTGCGGTCGCGGTCGCGCACCTCTCCCAAGGCAAGACTTCGCCACGATCTGTCACCCCCTGAACATAAAGCCTGAGCCCAACCTGTTCGTCCCAACCGGTAGGGAGACACGCCTTCTCCACATAAAACCTGTTCGCATGCCCATCGAGACCCGTAGTGCCGACAAACACCGCGCTCGCGGGGTCCGGGTGTGCCGAGCGGCCGAGTGGCACAGCATAGATATTAAAGTAGACGAACGTGGGGAAGCGGTAGGCGGGCGTGTCCTGCAGGAGCCACGCTGGGATGGTAGATTCCTTGTCGTCAACCTGGACATCGATGGGAGTGAATGTAGATGCGGTGTCCCACGTGAGGACGCCCTCAAGAGTGTCGACTGCGCGCGGAGCGAACTTGGCCCCAGTGATGGAAGGCGTCCCGACGGAAACGGATGGAAGAGGCGGTGTGGGGTATACGGCGAGCTGGCCCAGGGAGAGGGAGAACGTAACTTTGGCGGAAGGATCCTTGGGTTTAATACTAACGATGAAACCTATCGTAACCGACGCAGTGTTCCGGGTCGAGGTGGAAGTAAAGTTGATGGTCTGCTGTGTCCATCCTTGGGGTAGATGAGAGACAGAGGCTTGGCCGACGGTGAAGCCCGCGCTGTTGCTCCCTTCCTTGGACAGAGATTTGGCATGAATGTGGGAATTAAGGGTGACGTCATCGCCCGCTGTGGTCTTGTAAACGACGCGTGCTTCGAACGATTCTCGGGTCGTTAGAGTGAGGGATTGGATGGGCAGCCAGATGAATTTGACGGCGTCTTTTGATTTGCTCCCTGCGTACGTGAGGGTCAATTTAAGTGTGTTTCCTCCATTATAGCCATCTGTCATGTCCAGGGCAGTCGACGCAGTGGGAGCAGGGTCCTTCGAATCAACACCTTGCCAGGAGGGAGTGGGCCATGGCCAGACAAGATTACCGATCGAGCATTGCTTATCGATGTCCGTCCACCCCTCCTTCGTATCCAGAACCTTCTTCCCCTCAACGAACCAGGAGTAGCCGACGCCAGGAGAAAAGTGGGTGTAGAACGTAAAGTTGGAGGGATCAGGGGGTGATAAATCTTGGAAGAACGCAGTCATAGGCTTGAAGGGGTCCTCCGGAGAAGGCGGGACAGTAATAGTCTCTCCAGGTTTAAGGGGACCAAGCCACAGCTTCCGCTCGTTGTCCCACCACTCGTTCCAGTTTTGTTCAGGGTTTTTTGTTGCACCCTCCCAAGTCCACCCTGGGGCGAATAGGGCAGTGCTAAGTCCCCTGGGGGCGGTATAGGCGATAGCACGGTAGCAGCAGAAGCCACTATTACCGTATTGACCACGATCGGGCCAGACGTCAACGCCTGAGTAGATGCTCTGAAGGGTCTTGGCTGCGGCGAAGGACGCTACATCTGTCGAAGTACTGGAACCCTGGGCTGGGCGCCTAAGATTCATGAAATATTGTGTCATTGAATCTTGAGTTTCGGGCAACCACTAGCATATCACTCTCAGGATCTCGTGAACCATACGGTCGCATAAGGACCCACCCAATAGTTTGTGAAAAATGTGTCAGACGCAAGGAAGAATGGTAGATTGTACGCATTCAGCCTGTTTTGGTACGATACCTTGCCATTATATACTACACTGTCGTACCTGATTTTCCATGTGAACCTCTCAGGTCAAGATAGGTACCAAGCCAACTACTCACCACATAACTTGGGCGTGAGGGCCAACTTTAGCTCGTAGTTCTGCTTTGAGTAACAATATCCATGCAGCCAAGGCATGGGCATGGTTGGTCTTGTGCGGCAGATTAGACTCGACGTTCAGCAGATATCCGTCGAAACCACGCTGGTGTGCTAACTCGGCAAGGAGGACCGCGTAGCGTTTAGAGATGGGTATCTTATTATCCGTGACTACGTAATCGGCGCAGCCTACAACAAGTTGAAGAGAATCTGGAGCATTGGAGCCCTCGAATATCCTAGGAAGCTTGGTTAGGGAGTATGGAATGATCGACTCGATCGTACTCACAATGTGCCTAGCATCCTCGTGCCCTGCTTATGCGCGGCGTTAGTCCACCCGGATGGAGGGACAGCGACCCGGTAGTGCGAGAAGCTACATACTTGATCGTCAGACGCCTTCGCGATGGAGACCGACGCACTAGACAAAAGTGTCGCAGAGTGGCCAAAAATTGAAGGTATAGCATAACCCCGAAGGAGACTCGATATATCCACCCTATCCAGGGATAATGTTGAGTTCCTTTCCCCCGGATTCTTTGATCGGACATGATCCACTGACCTTATAATCGTGGCAAACCTGATCGACATATCAGAGGAAATCGCACAACTTGGGCGGGAATTTCTGTCGTACCAGTAATTTTCCCCTACTGTCAGACTGACCATCGATGTAGGGGCGGGGCTGATAAGGCAACACCCCAGACAGCTTATTATGGGGCTGAGCGAACCATGTGTCAAGCTCAGCGAGAGACTTGAAATACGGTGCTTCGTCTCGAACGAGAATTGAATGGCCCTTGCCCCGCAGTGGCATGATGCCTGGATGATCGATGAAGGATTGCTATCTACTATAGTACTATGCAGTGGTCGACGACGGACCACGGTCGTGGATGAATCGATCGTGATCAAAGGAGCGTGGGAACCGGTAACACCTCGGGTTGCGAGACTTAAAGCCTACCACCTTCCCTTTGAAACGTTTTTCGGCGGTTCCACTTGACGGAAATGTCTGACCAGCAAGACATACAAAACGACAACGGAACCCCTACGGAAATCGCCTCCCAAGACGTCTACAACTCAAACGGTGACAAGACGCAGCCAGCCGAGGAAATTTTGAATGCCCTCAACGCGCTCAACCCAAAGACCATCTCCAATGCCACTCAAAACGGCCACGGGCTTGACCTTGTTCAGCAAGAGGCGTCTCAGCAAGACCCACCTTCTGAGTGGCATGCGTTGCGCGAGAAACTGCGTGAACATCCGCAAGACCCAGAGGGCTGGAACAAGCTTGTCGACATCGCCGAAAACGCGGGTGACCTTGAACAGATAAAACAGACCTACGAAGCCTTGCTTGAAACGTATCCGAACACGGTATGATGTCTTTCCACCATCTTCAAGCAGTGTGGTTTGACGAAAAGTCCGAATCAAGTCCTCGGCCCAAATTGCTTATCTCAATCACTTCCTGAGCCCTGGTCTATTCCAGTACGCTGAAGAATTGTTCAAGAGATTCTTAAGAACTTCACCGCTAGTTGATCTCTGGAAGTTTTATCTCACCTATGTCAGGTCAGTCATGAGCGCAACTCAAGTCCGACGTGAACGGCTATTGAAAAGTTCTCTTCAGACGAGTGAATACATCTCCAACCAGTCGAGAAGCAGTCAGTAGGGCATACGAATTCGCCCTCAATCGTATCGGTCAAGACAAGGACAGCGGTGAGATATGGAGCGATTACATCCAGTTCCTCAGGGCGGGAGAGGTACGCCTAACACTACTCTAACTGAGCCAAACTTAGATGGATGCCAGACAACAACAACTTGGGAGGAGCAACAAAAGATGGATGCGCTTCGTAAGGTCTATCACCGAGCTGTGCAGATTCCGCTTGAAAATGTTGAAAAACTCTGGTCTGAGCTTGAGACGTTCGAAAACTCGTTGAATAAAATCACGGTGCGATCTGCTTCTTGGGTTGTTCGAATTTCACTCACGACCCGGCAGGCCAAAAAATTTATGACTGATCTATCTCCGTCGTACATGCAAGCCCGAACTGTGCTTCGTCAATTGCAAAGGCACCTTGGACCTTTGTTTCCGCCCCCTCCGGCGTCATCGACATCGCGACCACCCATATACTTACCCCCGGCTCCAACATTCAACGCAGCCGAAAGAGCTCTTGTAGGTTCTTGGAAGACCTATTTAAAATGGGAGGAGAACAATCCGCTTGAGTTCGAGGAGAAAGACAAAGCTACGCTGATCTCTCGCATCCAAGGAGTCTATCGTAAGGCAGTCATCCGCATGCGATATTACAGCGAGATATGGTAATGTCCTGCTTTGTACATCGGTTTCGTGTCGCTCATGCGACCAATTGCAGGTACATGGCATTTGTGTGGACCACCAGTATCGGTAAGCAGGAGGAAGCGCTGAATATCCTCAAAGCTGGAATGGAAGCCAACCCTACGAGCTTCCTACTGCATTTTGCGTGTGCCGAAGCGCAAGAAGGCCGCAAGGAGCATGGCGAAGTGACTGCGACATTCGACAAGCTTCTTGACACCCTACGTGTCGAACTTGAAGAGCTTGAGAGTCGAGTGAATTCAGCCAATTCGTCGTTCTCGTCTGATGCGTCAGGTCGTCCTGCGCCTGTGGGAGCTCCGAGTGTTTCTGGCACTTCGATGATGGGGCTCACGGAGGTGGGAATGGTGTCAACCAATTCGTCTTTTGCTACGCAGGTTTCCGACGAGAAACCACCTAAATCAAAAGAGCTACAAGAGCGTCGAACAGAGTATGGACTTGTTTGGATCATGTATATTCGATATGCTCGTCGTGCGCATGACCTCAAGACATTCCGAGCAATATTTGCCAAAGCCCGCAAAGATCGCTGGACGCCCTGGGAAGTCTATGAAGCCGCAGGTACGTGCGCGTGAGGGTGTAATGAACTGCGAAGTTGATAAGCACCGGCAGCGTTGATGGAGTACCACTGCAACAAAGATGGCGGGATGGGAGTAGCGTCTCGTATCTTCGAGAAAGGTTTGGAAAGCTTTGGTGACGAGATTGAGTTTGTGTTGAGATATCTTGGCTTCTTGATATCCGTCAATGACGACAACAGTACGTGGTTCCGCACTCCTAGTTCACGATCACCTTGACCATGGTTGTGTTCCAGATGCCCGAGCACTGTTTGAGCGAGTTATCCCGATGTTTTCCGCTGAGCGCGCTCGGCCGCTTTGGGAAAGGTGGGCACGTTATGAATATCAGTTTGGCGATCTCGAAGCTGCACAGAAGCTTGAGAAACGTATTGCTGACGTTTATCCAACGGGTGCGTTCCATTCCGTTACCGTTGCTAATACAGACGAAGTTAATGAACCATGTTATAGATCCCCCCATCAAGCGCTTTGCGCAGCGACACACGTACCTTGGTACGGATGCTATTGCGGCGAGAGACCTTGGATTTTCCATGGCGGGTCGTCAGCCGGTCGGAGCTTCATCTTCCATTTCGTCTCTTGAGAAGCGTACAGATTCCTTGCTGTCAATCACGTCCGTCGCACATATGCCGCCAACCCAGCCACCCACGAAGAGGCAGTCCTCGCCTGAGCTGAAGCGTCGGGAAGATTCCGCCAAGCCAGAATTTGCCCCACCCGCAAAACGTGCAAGGCCGATGTCTCCCCCTCGCGACAGAGACCGTGACAGGTTCTCTGACGGACCAAGGAGACGCTTTGGTAGCCCGCCAGCGTGGGAGAAAGATCGAGATAGGGAACCTCATCCGATGAAGAGGGACAGAGAACCCGATGACAAATCAACTACATTACCTGCTGTCCTATCGTGGTTTGTCGGACAATTGCCAAATCCAACATCCTTTGATGGTCAGTTTTATCCCCGTCGTTCGGCTATTGCAAGACGAAACATTACTCATGTCGGGTGTTTTTGTCGTTTTGTTTACGCAGGACCCATATTCAGGACGGACGATCTTATGATGTTGTTCCGAAATGCTGTCATCCCGAGCGCTACGCGGCGACCAAGCCCGCCGCCTCCACCGGCTCCGCCACGTATGTAGCTGTTCCATTCCTGACATGCTGTGACCTGACTCGGTTTCTTAGGTGGGCGTCCACCCCCGGATTACGGACCATACCAAGGACCCGGAGGAGCCCGAGGTCGCAGGTACTAACCCGTTTAATCTTTGCGTCTTTTTCCTTCACACTTCTTGTTCATGACTTATTATCTGCTGCTTTTTCGCGTGTGCATTTAGTAAGGCTCGTTTCGAATTTCTCAATTAATGCCATTAGGGTCGCGGAGATTGGCAGTTACTTGCCCGAGTTCACGAGTGACTACAGTACTGTACAGGGTATGCACATGCAAGCCAAGTTCTTCGTTGATAGGCTGTGGGTGGACCCATTCAGGAACCGACGCCACGATACCAGTGCAGGACTGCGAGAATTCAGCCGCGAAGCTGGCTTGATGATCACTATCAGTAGCATACAGCAACCTAGTTCAGACACGAGTCAGGACATGGGGTTAATCATCTATCAATCCATCGGGAGCAAGAATCCTGCGAAAGCAAGCGCAACGTTGACAGATTGGGTCGAGCTCAGCAGAGTTGGGAGGGGAAAAAAGACCGAATCCTTGGGTGCGATACAGGGGGCAGGCTGCCCAAGTACGAGTATTCTGATACTATCATACTATCAAACAGACCTCTGCGATATTTGACAAGAAACGGAGAAGTGTACAAATAAGGAAGCGAGAACAAGGTAACGTGACGAAAATACAAGAGTTGGAAGGCTTGGAGTAGAACAAAACTGCTGTGACGTCGTAGCTGCCTTGACGGCAGAGCTAGACGTTTCGGGTGGGCGGAATAGCAAATGACACCGGACAACATCAACGTAGAACTCTCCTCAGATCTCCCGCCGCGCCACCCATGCGGTTGGAATGGGTCCTGCCAAGCCCGATCAGGCGCGGCGATGTTGGTTATGGTTTTGGTATTGGGTTTGGTGGTAACCACCTGCACCATGAGAGGCCTGGGGGTGCGGCTGAGGTTGTTGATACTGATCGTTTTGCTGCGCAGAGTATGGTGTAAACATCCCCGTCAGTAGCGCCGCAGCGCCACAAACAAAAGAGTGGTGATCTGATTCTGCGTGGGATGTGAAAGAGTGTCCGCAGCGAGGGCACCGGAAACTTGAATTGTTGTAGGTGTGTCCGGGTGGAGGAGGGATGGAGCCGCCGATGGAGTCACGTCCGTACCCCATGAACCCTTGGGGAGTAACGAACGGTTGACAAGACTGCTGGTGGCCCGGTTGGCCCTTGCCTCGATGCTGAGAGGCGTCAACCGGGGTGAGTTGCACAGGAACTCCGATATCGCGATGTTCAGAACGTATACGACGACGGGAAGAATCAGAACTCCCAATCGTCCGTCTGTTGAAGTAAGATGTCATTTTTGTTCAGAGAGAATCCAGAAAGTTATCGCTGCTCTGTCGAAGACACGAACATCGCATGGTATTTTATATGTTCTTGGAAGGAAGGCGCACTGCAATATGACGCCATCTATGGATATGTGAACCGGACGGGCAAGTCACAGTTCCAGTGGGTGTGAAGTCAGCAAATCAAAGTTTGCGGCGAGCACGACAAAATCTCACCTGCAATGCGAAAGTAGCTACTTCTACTGGTGACCCCCTATTCAATGGGAAAAAATGGTTAGTTCACTGGATTCCGAAAAAAAAACCCCGTTCTGGTGGTGACACTCATTTTCTGTTAGCAAGAACCGTTTACGACCCAAAGATAGTAAGTGCCATCGGGTATCGATCGGACACTTGATCCCCTTGTGTATCCACTTGGAGTCATGAGCTGTAACCCTTATCTAAGTTCAGTGAAGGTTAGTATAGGATTAAGGGATCGGGTTTCGAAGTATTTCGCCACATAACGCTTAAAGTTGAACCCTAAGTTGCCTACTCGCCACTGAGGTTCTACGCAACCATTCATGATTGGTAGTCGACCCACTCCCCAAGTCTTGTTCGCACGTAGGCTATTTCTGAGAACCTTTTCAGTTAACGAGGCTCTCAGCTGACATCTGAGCTGAGCTTTCAAGGTGAAAATAATAAGTTCACATAATAAACATACTGATTCAGAGTGGTGATAAGTAATGTCGAGCCTTGCCGTACGGGAAGGATTGGCGCACGGGAAGACCGTTGATTTGAAACCGCCTCCAGAGAATGATGCGAAGCTGGCAGATTACGAGAGTATGATATCGATTCTGATCGCTGAGCGTTCTTGGATCCAGGAACAAGTTTGGACTCAGGGTGCGTGACGTACTACCCCGGCCACTCCGCCGCACACGGTACTGCCAGCGGCGTCCATCATGAACTTGATCCGAACAAATTCTGCGAAGAACACCGTGACCATGACAGTTAGCACGGCCCCAAGTTGTCCTCTACCACTGGAACCGATATTGAACGTTGAACGCTAGAACTTGCCAGACCTCGTTAGTCGTTACAATCACTACGACGCGGACACGTGGTCACACGGAGGGAGTCCTGCAGAACGACGATGGTAATTCAACCTACCTTGACCAAGACTCACAGAGACTTCCTTCAAGCTCAACAGTATCTAGTGAGCAATCGAGCAGAGCTTGTCTGCTAGTTCTTCAGGCTCGCAGGGAAGAGTAGTCCACCGAATTTGCTCGTAGGCTGGCACGACCCCACTATTGCATCCTGCCGTTTGTTGTCGTTTACATTGGAATGGTTATTACCCGCTTTGGGGACCTACAGACGGATCCAGATTGTCAAGATGAAGTTTCCCCTTCAAGGTGAATACGACTCAAGTCAAGTTATGGGAACTTCTTGTGCTTCCGATTCAATGCACCACCGGGCCGCTCACACGCTGAAGTCAAGTTTCTGCAGTTCCTCAAAACCTTGTATTTTGGTCTCGTACTTCAATTAGGTGAGAGGATATCCATGCCTTTCATTGGCAACCGTTATTCAGGTCCTCACCGCTGCTAAGTCAGGATCCATAGGAGGCTCTACTTATGTTGTCCCATGTCAAGTTCTCGGAATACGGCTCGTTCCCCAACTATTTTGAGCGCATATCACCAGACTACAGCTTCATGTTCATCATCCTGGCTAGGCGGGGAGAAGAAATCCACATGTTGATATGCATCACAAGAAAAGTCAGGGGCCCCGCGATCCTCAAAAGTTATAGAATGTATTGTCTACCATGGGCTCCGGCTCCACACTGGGAATCAAGTCGCTTTCCCTCTGGTTCTCGTCTTCCACGGATTGTTCGTCTCTGCTCGTCAGCAGACCTCTCACCCCGCTTTCACCACACCTCGTGATCCTAGAACGGCAAACTCGCATTCGCCGAGGCGTATTTATTACTCTCAAG